>ML677343.1:32112961-32160294 GCA_007922305.1 Dermatemys mawii | reverse complement strand
CGCCCCTGTCCTGTCACTCACCTGTGGCAGGCTGCCCCTGTCCTGTCTCTCACCTGTGGCAGGCTGCCCCTGTCCTGTCTCTTACCTGTGTTCTGATGCCCCTGTCCTGTCTCTCACGTGTGGCAGGCTGCCCCTCTGACTCCGGTGATGTTGGGTATCATGGCCTCGTCCTGCAGCACAGGCGGGTGCAGCCACCTGCCCCATTCCCGGCTGGGGGCAGGACCCATCTCCACTGGTGATATTCCCCCTCCGCTCTGCCTCACAACCTGCCTCTGGCACCAGAAGGGTCCCCTGAATAGGGCCCCCCCGAGGGAGGGAGAGGGGACCTGTGGGTTGCCAAGGGGGAGCTCTCCCTTAGCCATGGGCTGGTTTGGAGCGGGATGCCAGGCAGGGTGTATGGAACCAGCTGCCGGTGCAGGGACCCTGGATGTCGGTGTGCCAATCAGACCAGGAGCCGGCAAGTCCTAGGGCCTAGTCCCAGCTCTGCCGCCGGTTCGCTGGGTGTGGTGTGGGCACGGCCCTGTTCTGTGCCTCAGTTTCCCCTCCCACCTCCCAGGAAGCTCAGTCGGTTAGTGCAGCCGTCTGGGCGGTTACCAGGCACCGGCTGGGTTCAGCAGGAACCTCCGCTCAGGAAAGTCGAGGATGATGGGGTGAGAGGGCTGGGCTGAGACCGTCCTGAGCCCCTGCTCAGGTGGATCGCTGGGCCGCTGGCCCGGCAGGTGGGCTCTGTCCGGCTCTAGGACAGAGCCGAAACGGAGGGTGACCTGCGCGGATGGCTGCAAGAGGCGGGATGGGAAAAGCTCTGGCAGTGCCGTGTGGAGAGCAGCTGGGAGAGGAGGCAGACTGGGACGGGGGGTGAGGGGGCAGCGAATGGCAAACTGAGCAAAGGAAACAATGCAGCCGCTTTTCCCACGGGCGTCCCGGGTAGCGAGAGGGGCTCTGGGGCGTGCTCAGAACCGGGGCACCCCGCGCTCTGGGCAGGGCAAGCCTGCTAATGAACATCAGCTGCCGGCACCTCGGTTCCCAGCCGGTTCTTCCCCCACACCCAGCCCTGCTTCCACGCCAGGGGTGTAATGCCGCCTCCTTCCTCCCTGCAGCGTATTCGGCTTGAAGGCCTTCATCCTGCCACTGAACTGCACCAACCCCAACGCCCTCCTCCTCGACACCAGCCACCCTTGGCCCGTCTACGTGAACCCCGGCGTCCTGCTGTTGCTCTATTTCACCATGGCCTCTCTGGTGAAGCTGAGGAAGTTGGACTCCTCTGATCGGGTGAGGAGCGCGGGGGCCGGGTATAACACAGGGCCGTGCCCACTCTGCCTCCTTCTACCTCGCCCAGCGCCAGGGAAGGTGCTGCTGAAAGCTGCAGTGGTAGCTGGGAAGCTGGCGCTCCGGAGGGAACCGGTGTTGACCTGGGTGCCGGGGATGTGGGCAAAGAGCAGTCGAGGTAGCGGCTGAAAGTGGAGCTCGTCCCTCCCTGCTGCGTACCACGGTGGGGCCAGAGCCCCAAGGCAGATTGTCCTCCAGCACTGCCAAGCGGGTGCAGAACCCCACAGCTCGGGGTCGCTGCCAGGCCAGGACTGTGCCCTGCAGCGAATTCCCCAGAGCTCGCTCACGCCCAGCGTGCGCCGCCTGGAGAGGGAAACGGGGCATGTGCCAATGGGATTTGGGGGCGTTACGTGCAGAGCAGGGAGGGGACGGTTCTGCTCCGGGTGGCTCAGTCCCAGAGGCTCCCCTCTCGGAGCAGGGAGGGCAGAGTCCTGGCTCCGGGGAGACCCCACCTGGGTCCCTGCCGCGCCTCCAGTGCCTGTGGCCGCCTGCCCCATTGTGTGCATGGGAGCGTGGTGTTGAGGTCGACTCTCCCCCCCCAGAAGAACACGGCGGAGGCGTCGGCGGTGGCGGCGGAGCCGCGGGTTGAGCTGGTGGAGCTGGAGAGCTGGCCCAGGGAGGGAGGCTGCCTGGCTGAAGACACCGAGGTTAGAAAGGGAGCCGCTGGCCCCGGGCTTTGGGAATGGGGCCCCTGCCCTACGCTTGCCCTTTGGAGACTCCCCAGGGCTCGGAAGGGTGGCAGGGAACCCCCCTGCAGCTTTCCCTCTGGAGCCTCAGGGCAGAGGAGGGCGTGCTGGGCCCTTAGCACCAGCCTGCCAAGGGCTCAGTGCGGTGAGGGAGGCCGGAGGGGGGGATGCTCCATATGGGGGGTGGGGAGGAAAAGCAGGGGAGGGCTGCAGGGGGTCTGGGGACACTGGGCGGGGGGTGGGGTCTTGTGGCGCAGGAGGGATGTGTGAGAGAAAGAGAGAACGCTCTGGACAGGTAACAGTGGGGGAGGCAGGAGGAGGGCTTGGGAAGGGAAGGGGAGCACCCAGACTGCCCCTGGCTCCCTCCCTGGCTGTGATGCCGCCTGGCATTTGCAGCCCGTATGCCCAGGCCTGACGGGGCTGCCCTGCCCAGGGGCTCACCCCCCTCCTGTCTCTCTCCCTGCCCCCGCCCCCCAGCGGATGCTGTCCCCAGGCACCGAGGCCTCCGCTGCCGACGCTGAAAACTGTACCGTGCACGAGATCGGGCCAGGTAAGCAGCCGGAACCAGCCCGGGAGAGAGACGCTGGGGGGCGGCTCAGCTCAGGGACTGCAGCGGCTGCCCCTCCCTGGCACTGCCCTGCTGTGCCAGCCCCTGGTGCCATGGTACTTCCCTGGGCCTAGGGCTCCATCACAGCCCCACTCACCTCTGCCCCCCCGCCACCACAGTTACTGCCCAGCATGGTGCAGCCTCCAGAGGGGAGTTTCCAGGGCTCTGCCCCTGGCAGTGAGGGGGGCCTGGGCTGCCCCCCAGCCCTGCTCATATTCAAGGGACCACAGCAGCCGGGCCGGGGGAGGCTGCGTGGTACCAGAACTGAGTCCAGCAGCTCCGTGGGTGTGAAGCAAAACTGACTCCTAGTGGTCAGAGCTCAGCACTGCAGGGACGGGCACCTTCCTGGAGTCACACAGCCACCCACTGGGTTAGGTGCAGAACAGGAGGGTCCATTCCTGTGCTGCTGCCCACGTGTGATCCCCACGGCCCACCGTTCCCGTCGCTGTCTGATCCCGACAGCCCCGACCTGGCCTGGGCACCGCGCCCGTCGCTGTCTGATCCCGACAGCCCCGACCTGGCCCCTGGCACCATGCCCGTCACTGTCTGATCCTGACAGCCCCGACCTGGCCCGGGCACCGCGCCCGTCGCTGTCTGATCCCGACAGCCCCGACCTGGCCCGGGCACCGCGCCCGTCGCTGTCTGATCCCGACAGCCCCGACCTGGCCCGGGCACCGCGCCCGTCACTGTCTGATCTCGACAGCCCCGACCTGGCCCGGGCACCATGCCCGTCACTGTCTGATCCCGACAGCCCCGACCTGGCCCCTGGCACCATGCTCGTCACTGTCTGATCCCGACAGCCCCAACCTGGCCCCTGGCACCATGCCCGTCACTGTCTGATCCCGACAGCCCTGACCTGGCCCTGGGACGGGCTCCTCTCTGGGAGGGGATGGCTATGAGGGGTGCGTTGCCCTGGGATTGTCGGGGCTACTCTAACTGTCCCTGTGATTCTCTGGGCAGCGCGTAGGAAGCCCGAGCGGCACCGGCAAAGGCTGCCCTTGCATGCGCTGGGGCACGTCATCATGAAGCAGAGCTACGTCTGTGCCCTCATCGCCATGATGGTGAGCAGAGGGCAGGGCTCCGAGCGGCTGGGCAGGGGCTCCGAGCCCTGGTGAGGGCTGGGCTGGCATGGGGAGGGGCCAGCTCTGTACCAGGGCTCAGAGCCCCAAAGGGGGCTGGACTGGCATGGAACGGGGGGCGGGGGGAGGGCGCAGGGCACCAGGCGGGGGCAGGGCCTGAGGGCGGAGCTCCCTCTCCCCACCAGGTGTGGAGCATCACCTACCACAGCTGGCTGACCTTCGTGCTGCTGCTCTGGGCCTGCCTCATCTGGATCGTCCGCAACCGGCACCACTTCGCCATGCTCTGCTCCCCCTTCCTGCTGCTCTACGGCCTGGCGCTCTGCGGCCTGCAGTACGTCTGGGGCATGGACCTGGGGCCCGAGCTGCCCATCCGCATCGGCTTCATGAGCCTGGAGCAGCTGGGCCTGGTCAGGACCAAATACCCCTGCTTGGACCTGGGGGCCAAGGTAACCCCCCGCCTCCGCTCCCTCCCCGCCTTGGGCTGGCTGGTCCCTCTGCCCGGGGCTGACCTCCCGCTGCTCCCCACAGCTGCTCTACACTCTCACCTTCTGGTTGCTGCTGCGGCAGTTCGTGAAGGAGAAGCTGCTGAAGTGCCGGCGCTCGCCCGCCCCTCTGCTGGAGGTGACCGTCTCCGACACAGGTGAGAGCCGGCGGGGTGACCCTGAAACACCCCACCCCGATCCTGCCCGGGGCCTTGGCCTCCCCCACCCCCACGGGGAGCAGCCTTCTGGGGAGGGGAGCGCAGGGAGCGCGCGCTGCCCGGGGCAGACGTTACTGTGACCTCCGCCGTGCCCTGGGCTGGAGCGGGCGCAGTCTATGCCTGGCCGGGGCTGTCGTGGCGCTGCAGACCTGCGTGCTGGGATGGTCTGCATCCGGCTGGATATAACGGTGGAGGGACGCGGGCGGTTGTGTGCCCCTTGCCACAGTGTCGCTCAGAGCAGCCTGGGGATGCCCCCTGCTTTGCAATGGGGCGTGGGGGGCTGGCCCCCTCTGCCTGGGCACGTAGCAGGGCATCTCGGGCACCAGCGACCCCTGATCCTTGGTACCACCTGTGGGTGATGTCTGCGTGTCTGGGGCTGGAGCCTGCTGCCTGCCAGGGAAACGTGCCCGCTGGGTCGCCCGGAGCCGCGTCCCTGGCGCAGGCCTGGCACGTCCCCGGCTCTCACCCGCTGCGCCCTGCAGAGCCTGGCCGGCCGCGGAGCGTGCTGAAGTTCCTGGGCCAGCTGCTGACGGATCTCTACGCCAAGTACTGGATCTACGTGTGCGCCGGGATGTTCATCGTGGTCAGCTTCGCCGGGCGCCTGGTGGTCTATAAGATCGTCTACATGCTCCTCTTCCTCCTCTGCCTCATCCTCTTCCAGGTGAGGCCTGCGCCCAGCGGGAGAGGCTGGCTGGCAAGCCCCCGGCGTGGGGCACTAGCCTTGGCAACCGCTTGCCATCTGTGCAGCTGGGCAGCCCTGCTGGGATCTGGGGGTGTGGCCGGGCTCTGGCCCGGTGGGAGGTGGGGCCCAGGAGCTCACGGCTGCCTGTCCCCCAGGTCTACTACAGCCTGTGGAGGAAGCTGCTGAAGGGCTTCTGGTGGCTGGTGGTGGCCTACACCATGCTGGTGCTCATCGCCGTCTACACCTTCCAGTTCGAGGACTTCCCCGTGTACTGGCGCAACCTGACTGGCCTCACCGACCAGCAGTGAGTGACGCCCCTGAGGCCGCCCGGCTCCCCAGGCCAAGCCTTCCTCAGGGGCTGCTCCAGGGGCCCAAACCCTGCCCCAGGGTCAGAGCCCTCAGGCAGGGTCGCCCCATCCCCTCGGCAGGGCAGGGCCTGCCCTGGGGGTGAGGCTGGAGCGCAAGGGCTGAGCTGGTTCTATTCAGACCCCGGCCCGGTGACACCCCACTCCCCGATTGTTACCTCCTCCGGTCTATGGAGAGGAAAACTGAGGCACAAAGAAGGGCGAGAAATTCCCCAAAAGCCGTCTGTGGCAGAGCTGGGGAAAGAACCCAGGAGTCCTGTCTCCCAGCCCTACCCCTCTCCTAGCTCACGCTGCGGCCGCTCAGGCGAGTCCCACGGAGGGCGCTCCCGGGTCCCAGCGCTCAGCCCACTGGCGGGACCAGCCAGGGTGGGGCATCTCTGCATGGCCGGGTGCTCTGCCGGCGTCCCTGTTCTCCAGCTGCTCTCCCAGCTGGCTGGCACCTGGACAGAGCCCCGGCTGCAGCTCTCCGGCTCTGCTCACTGCCGCTGCGTTTGGGGTTGGATGCAGGAGCCAGGCCGGGCTCCGTCGCCCTGGTCCTCAGCCGCTCTCCTCCCATCCAGGCTGGGGGACCTGGGCCTGGAGCAGTTCAGCGTCTCCGAGCTCTTCTCCAGCATCCTCATCCCGGGCTTCTTCCTGCTGGCCTGCATCCTGCAGCTGCACTACTTCCACCGCCCCTTCATGCGCATCACCGACCTGGAGCACGTGGCCCGCCCGGAGCCCCGGAGCCCGCCCACCCCTAGGTAGGCTCCCCTCCCCCGGCACTGGGGGCACACAGCTTGGGGTGGGGGGCTGCAGAGAGGAGGGAGCAGCAGCTCCGGACTGGTGAGACTGGCTGGGTGATTTCCCAAGGGGCGTTAAGCCAGGCATCCCGGGGGCCCTGGCTCTGCGGAGCAGACCCTCAGCCTCCTCTCTGGCCTGCCTGGTGCCCCAGTAGGACGTGATGAGCCAGGGCTTGCAGCCCGGGCCCTCAGGTTTGGCTTGGCAGAGGGGCACGCGGGCAAATATGCCAAGCAGGGTTTGTGGAGACAGGGAGCTGGGAAAGGGCTGGGGCAGGGGCCGGCTCTATGAGGGCACAGTGCTGGGCATCCCGTCTGCTCCAGCGCAATGGGAGCAGGGGGGCCCTTCTGCAGACAGGCCTGGATGTGAGCTTGGGGTGGGCGGGCATGGGACCCTGCCTCTGGCGTTCACTCCCCTTGCTCTGAGCCGAGGGCAGGGGGGGTCCTGGTATCTCGCTGTGCATGGGCAGTGCAATCCCTTCCCGGAGGAACCTCCCCTGCCCTTGGGCAGCCCCAGGCCCATCCCCTGCCCATGTGCCCCAGGTGTTGAGGGATGGAGGCAGTGCCAGGTTCCCGGCCGGGCAGAGAGCAGCGTTGGGCTCCTGTGGTCTGGGAAGCGCCTGCTCCGGGCTGTGCTGTGGGGCTGGGCCGTCCCTCCCCAACCTCCGCCCTTGCTGCCCTGAACTAGGGAGGGGCCAGCTGTGGGTGCTGGAGCCGAGCCCTGTTCCGAGCTGCTCTTGCCGGGGCCTCGGGAGCCAGCCCTGGGCACGCTGCAGTGCAGAGAGCCGGGGGGGTGAGTGGACCTGGGGCTGTGCCCAGGGGCTGTCAGAAGGCTCCTGCTGGCCTGTGCAGTGCATGGGATCAGCAGAGGGTGCTGTGGAGGCGCGGGAGGGGGTGTCTGTCGGATGCCAGGGGCTGCAGGAGCAGGGCAGGTAGCTCAGCAGAGTCGCCCTCCCCTGCGCGCTGACCCCAAGGCCCCGCATGGGCACTGGCGGGCGCTGTGCTACTTGGGATCTGACCTCCAGGCCCCCCGGCCCCTCTGCCCCCTGCATCCCAGCCCTGGGCATCTGCCTCTCAGCTCCTCCCCTCCCCGTGGCAGGTACGAGGAGGGGCCGGGGAGCCCCCTGCTGCCCCGTGAGGAGGAGGAGGCTGAACCCCGGGACTCTGACTCGGCTTTGGAAGGTAAATGCCTCTCGGGGCCCGGGGGGGGGCCATAGGGAGAGGGGCAGAATGGGGGGTAAGCTGGGACTGTGGGGGAGGGGGTGTTTCTCTTGAGGGAGGGACGTTGGTAAGGGGGAGGGAGCCTGGGGGGGGGCACTGCTGGGGGAGGGGGAGGGAAAGTACAGGGTCTGTGGGGGCTGCTGGCAGAGGGGTTATTGAGGGAGAGGCAGGGCACCTGGGAGATGAGAGTGCAGGGCATAGGGTGGGCGCAGGCTGGGGAGGGGTGGTGCACGGCCTATGGGGGAGGCGCTGGCGGGGGAGGGGCGGTGCTCGGCACGGGGGAGGGGCCGGCAGGGGAGGGGCAGTGCGCAGTCCCCGGGGGGCGCTGGCGAGGGAGGGGCGGTGCACGGCCCGCAGGGGGCCAGCATGGCCATGACAAGCTGCCCTGCCTTGCAGCGGTGCCCAGTAAGTGGGGCCTGGTGCTGGAGCGTCTGGTGGTGCTGGGCTGGACCTTCTCCGACATCCTCACCCGCGGGCAGGTCTTTGCCCGGCGCCTCCTGGAGCTGCACGTCCTCAAGCTGGTGGCGCTCTGCACCGTGTGGGTGGCGCTGCAGGAGGTAACGGGGGATGGGCCGGTGGGCTCGGGAAACCAGGAAGGAAAATGCCCCTGAGGCCCCCACTACCCCTTCCCCCTTGGGCTCTGGAGCTAAGGCTGGGGGATCTGCCTCTGCCAGCCCTGCTCCGGGCTGGGGAAGGGGTCCCTCAGGGCCGGGGGGGGCGCTGCATCAGGGTGGGAGGGGGCCACTGGCTGGCCTGGGGGTTCCTTTGGCTGCCCCGGGGCTCAGTGTGGGGCCCCCAGCTCTCTCCTCGCTCCCGTGCGCTCTCTGCAGGTGTCAGTCATGAACTTCCTGCTGGTGGCGCTGTGGGCCTTCGCCCTGCCCTACTCCCGCTTCCGCCACATGGCCTCCTGCCTCTGCACCATCTGGGTCTGCATCATCATCGTCTGCAAGATGCTCTACCAGCTGAAGGCCGTCGACCCGCACGAGTACTCCAGCAACTGCACCGAGGTGCGGGGGGCAGGGATGGGGCAGAACCCCGGAGGGGTCTGGGAGCTCCCGCAGCAGGCAGCTCTGGGAGATCGGAGGGGCTCCCTCCATCCTGCCCCCGGGAACTGCCGCCGGCACGCCCGTCCCTGCAGGGCATCAGCCAGGCAGTGGGAGGGATTGGCAGCTGGAGGGTCTGCCGCCCCTCCTCCGATGGAGAATCGTGGGGACCCCCGGCTGGGGGGCTGGGTCCCTCCCCTGGCAGCTGACGTCTCTTGGTGTGTTTGCTCTGCAGCCTCAGCTGAACGGCACCAACCTGCTGGAGGAGGAGCTGAGGAACTCCACGCTCTACCGGGGCCCCGTGGACCCTGCCAACTGGTTCGGCATCCGCAAGGGCTTCCCCAGCCTGGGCTACATCCAGGTGGGTGGTTTGAGGGCACAGCCCCCTGTTCTCTGCTGGACTCGCTGCCCGGGCTGCCGGTGGGGACGCCCACAGAGCGGGCATGAGGGGGAGACCCCCAGCGCCTCCCATGGGGCCAAGGCAGGATTTGAGCCCTTGGAGGCAGCCGCCCGCCAGCTCCGCTGCGTTCACCCACTGTGAGAATGGGAACCGGCTGCCCCGGTGAATCCACGTGGCCGTGGGCAGGCCGACCCCTCCTGCCTCTCTGCCACCCCAAGCCGGGGGCTGGGACGTGGCTGCTTCGCCTTCCGCCGGCGATGCCCCGAGACCTCGCCCGGCAGGGACTCACCCGGGCCGTTCCCCTGCAGAACCACCTGCTGGTGCTGATGCTGCTCGTCTTCGAGGCTATCGTGTACCGGCGCCAGGAGTATTACCGCAAGCAGTACCAGCTGGCGCCGCCCGCCACCCAGACGCTCTTCGAGGAGGGGTCACGGGAGCACCTGGACCGGGGCCTGCTCAGCTGCGCCAAATACTTCGTCAACTACTTCTACTACAAGTTTGGGCTGGAGGTGAGATGGGCAGGGGCTGGCACCGGGACTGGCGGGTCTCCGGGCGCTCCCCAGCCCCGTGAGCAGGACCCCGGCAGGGCAGGCCACAATGCCCTCTCCACCCCCTCCTCCCCCCAGACCCTGCCTTTGGAAACGGGCAGCGCCAGGTGTAGGGAATTAACTTCCCCTGGAGGGAGATTCCCTGGCACTGCTGGTTCAAGAGGGGGGACCCTGCAGGCCCGGGGGGACCCTGGTTCTTCTAGCCCTCGGCTGGCTCAGTGTGTGGGGGGCAGCGCCAGCCAGGGGCCCGGCATGGGGCTGCCGGCAGCTCAGCCCCTCGTCTCGCCCCGCCCAGATCTGCTTCCTCATGACGGTGACCGTGATCGGGCAGCGCATGAACTTCATGGTGATCCTGCACGGCTGCTGGCTGGTCGTCATCCTGACCCGGCGGCGCCGCGCTGCCATCGCCAGGCTCTGGCCCAAGTACTGCCTCTTCCTGGCCCTCTTCCTGCTCTACCAGTACCTGCTGTGCGTGGGCATCCCCCCCGCCCTCTGCATAGGTAATGCCTAGGGGCTGGGACCAGCAGAGCAAGGGATGCTTGGAAGCCCTGGTCCTAAATCTCTGCATGGGCTGGAAACCCTTTCCTTCCCCCCCGCCATCTCTCCACAGGCAGGGACCCCCTCCCAGCGCTCTGCATGGGTAAGAACCCCCTTTCCTTCCTCTCCGCTCAATCTCTGCACAGTCAGAGACCCCCTTCCTTCCCCCTCACCTCTGCACAGACAGAGACACCCCCCTCCCCAGATCTCTGCATGGGTAAAAACCCCCTTTTCTTCCTCCCCCGCATCTCTGCATGGGCAGGAACCTCCTTCCTTCCCCCTCCCACCTCTCCACAGGCAGGGACCCCTTCCCCCCGCAGATCTCTGCATGGTAAGAACCCCCTTTTTCCCATCCCCAGCCCCCCAGATCTCTGCATGGGCAGGGTCTTGGGAGCAGCTGGTGGGAGCACTGAGACTCATGTGTTATTGAACCCCCATCTCTGTAGCAGGCCTGGGAGCAGACATATGGGCATAGTGAGGGCCCGGGGGCCCCCCTCCCCCAGTGACCTCTCCTTTCCTTGGCAGACTATCCCTGGAGGTGGAGCCACTCCATCCCCATGAACTCAGCTCTCATCAAGTGGATGTACCTGCCCGACTTCTACATGGTGCCCAACTCCACCAACCTCATCAGTGAGTCCCCGTCCTCAACCTGGGGGGGCTCCCGGCCCACGCCGCACCATGGCACCCTGCTCCTCCTGGGCCTGGGGTCTCCTCCGTCCCGTCTGTCCGTCCGTCCATCCGCGCAGCCAGCCACAAAGCAGTGCACTGGCTCCCGGACAGCGTGTGCTCCCTCCCTCAGAAATGCCTCCTTCCAGGTCTTGGGAGCAGAGTCTTGGTTGCCAGCATCCTTCCCCAGGGGAATCCCATAGGCCTGACTCTCCCCCTGCATAGCCCCTGTGCTAGCCAGAGGAGCTTGTCTGCTAGCCTCACCCATTAGCCCCATGACCCAGCCAGCTGGGTATTTACCATGTGCATAGCACCCTTGGGCATGTCAGGGGGAGCAGCTTCCATGGAAGTGAGAACCAGCTGTGCCTCTCAGGCAGGGGGAGGGGCCCAGATGGAGCCCACCTCCTTGTAGGAGGGGCCTGTCTAGGATCCGCCCCCTTGGGCGGGAGAAGGAGGGGCCTGGCTGGGGTCTTCCCCCTTTGGGGAGGGGCATGGCTGGGGTCTGCCCAGCTCATTCTCCGAGGTGCCCATGGTGGTGGCATGGCGGGGTCCCTTTGACTCTCTTCTCCCCGCAGGTGACTTCCTGCTCTTGCTCTGCGCCTCCCAGCAGTGGCAGGTCTTCGCGGCCGAGCGGACGGAGGAGTGGCTGAGGGAAGCTGGGGAGAACACGGACCAGCTGGAGCTAGCGAGGGGCAGACCCAACCCAGTGCCCAACTTCATCAACTGCAGGTAGGGGGCTCCCTGGGGCTGAGCTGGGAGCGGGGCCTGACCTGGGTGGCTCCCGGCTCACCTGGGGCTGTCCCAAAGCACCCTCATGTCGGAGGGCGGTGGTCGGGGGGCTGGGGATCCACAGGCTGGGGGGCCCTGGCTCAGGGGAGCAGGCCCACAGGGAGGGGGTGAGGCCTGGAGATCATCTGGCGGCCCGTGGGGCCTCTCGCTCCGCTCCTTGGGGAAGGGATGTCCTGCCACCTAGATCCCCGGCGGCCTGGGACCGAGCTGCCCGCTGTGCCGCAGGGCTAGGGTGGGAGGGCCGCCCGGCTCCAGGGCTGTCAGCGGTGCTGAGCCGGCTGCCCCGGCTGCAGGTCGTACCTGGACATGCTGAAGGTGGTGGTGTTCCGTTACCTCTTCTGGTTCGTCCTGGTTGTGGTCTTTGTCACCGGGGCCACCCGTATCAGCGTCTTCGGCCTGGGCTACCTGCTGGCCTGCTTCTACCTGCTGCTCTTCGGCACGGCCCTGCTGCGCAAGCCGGCCAAGGCCCGGCTGGTGCTCTGGGACTGCCTGATCCTCTACAACGTCACCGTCGTCATCTCCAAGAACATGCTGTCGGTGAGCACCTGCCCCCGCCGGGAGTGGGCACCGGGTACGGCTGGCAGAGCCCTGGCAGGACCTGGGGGGCAGGGGCACGGCTGGGTTTGCCAGAACCTGAGGAAGCATCCTCTTAGCACCCCTTAGTGCACCCCCTTTGGGGCCAGCCCCCGTTCCACGCTGTGCCTTTCGCTGGCACCCTTCCTCCTTGGTGATCTGCCCACTGGCTGCTCCCCTGGCCCCGTGGAGACGTCCCCCAGGGCTGGGTGGGCGAGGGGGGCGGAATTCAGAGCCTCGTGTGGCCCTGGGGCCAATGGGTTGGGCCTGGTCCATGTGCCCCCGTGGGAGCCCACTCCTCTGTAGGGGCCTTTTGCCTGGGCTGTCGGGCAGGGCTGGGCAGGCGTTTCCTTAGACAAAGGAGCAGCGTGCCAGGGGCCCGAGTGGGCAGCGTGGGATGGGGTGGGGCGAATGTCCCACGGGCCCTGTGTGCCCAGCCAGGGGGGTCTGACCCCCTCCCTCCCTCTGTCCCGGCAGCTCCTCTCCTGCGTCTTCGTGCAGCAGATGCAGAGCAACTTCTGCTGGGTGATCCAGCTCTTCAGCCTGGTCTGTACCGTCAAGGGCTACTATGACCGTGAGTATCCGGCGGCCGGGCAGTATGCCCGTGGGCCGGTTGTGCTGGCAGGGTTTGCGCGGGCACCCTGGGCAAGGCCAGAGACACCTCAGCCTCTGGGTTGGCTTGGACAGTGTCTCTGGGGGGGAGTAGAAGCCTCCTACTAGCCCCCCTGCTCTCTGACACCCCACGGCTGTATGCCAGGAGCCTGGAGCATGGGCCTATCCTAGTACCAGGAGCTGGCAGTGAGGATCTGGCTCATTGAGGCCTGGGGTCCCACAGTGGCAAGAGACTGGGAGGGGCTGAGGGTGTTGTGGGGGGCTCAGCGCTGTGGGAGGAGGAGCCTGGGGTCTCCCAATACCCTCAAGGTGGGGGCTGAGTCCCAGAGATTCGGAGGCCCAGGGTCTCCAAGGATGTGTCTACACTGCATTGTAGACTCGGGGTTTTCTAGCCCGCCCTCGTGTCCACACTGCACTGTAAACCTGGGCTTACAGGTGCTGAACCCGGGTCTCGCAGCCCTGCTGGCACATCTACACTGCGCTACGCAGCCCTCCTGAGCCGGGTCTGCGACTTGAGCTGCGTCCACACTGCACAGCGACGGGGCTTGGCCCCGAACCACAACAGGACTCAGGCTGTGACTCTCCCCCCGAGCAGGGTCTGAGGACCTGGTTCCTGAGGGCTCGTGACCCGAGCCAGGCAGATCCGTGTGTGGACTCAAAGCTGAGTCAGGCCCTGGTTAGCATGCTGTGTAGATGTAGCCCTAGTGCCAGGGATGGAGTCCGACCCAGCCTCGTGCTACTGTTTTGCCTTGCGGTCGCTGGGCTCCGCCTCGCTCCCTGAATGCTCCTTTCTCTGCTTTGCCAGCCAAGGAGATGGGCAAGGACCAGGACTGCTTGCTGCCCGTGGAGGAGGCTGGCATCATCTGGGACAGCATCTGCTTCTTCTTCCTCCTCCTCCAGCGCAGAGTCTTCCTCAGTTACTATTTCCTGCACGTCATGACAGAGCTCCAGGCCTCGGCCTTGCAGGCCTCCAGGTGTGGGCGGCACGCCCAGGGGATGCATGCTGGGGGGGGCAGGCTGGGAGCCCCCTCGCAGCAGGGGCAGGGGGACACGATCCCCAGCGCTTCTGCCACCGGCCCAGCCTGTGCTCTGAGAACCGGCCTGGGCACGGAGGTGGCGTGTCCTGCTTGTGCGCCCTGCAGAGGCTGGAGGCCACATTTCCCACAGCTCCCATGGAGGTCCTGGAGGTCCTAGTTCCTGTGGGTCCCCTGGCCCCGGTGCCGGAGGCCCCCCTCCCAGAAGCCAGCAGGGGCTGGAGAGCTCGGCTCCCAGGGGACGGGGGAGGTGCCAGTGCTCTGCTCCTTGTGGGCACGGTGCCCCGCGGGCAGAGGTTGTCTCACCGTGCTCTGGAGCAGATGCCCGGAGTGCCCTGGCAGGGGGCGGCATGCCGGGGAGTCGGGGGGGGACGTGTCCTGGCTCACTGCCCCCGTGGTGTCTCCTCAGAGGATTCGCGCTGTACGAGGCCAGCACACTGAAGAGCATGAGTTCCCACCGGCAGGCCGAGGAGAAGTCGCTGGCCCAGCTAAAGCGACAGTGAGTGTGGGGAGAGGGCGGGACCCGGGCCGGGGGTTCTTGCTGCCCACGGCCCCTCTGCAAACTGGGGAGCAGAGGCTGGCCGCCTGGCTCCGGGGGCGGGGGCGGGAGATGGACCCCCTAGCTGGGGGTAGGGGAGGAACTGGGCAAGGAGAAGGTCTCCTGTACCCTGCATGCTGGGGGACTCCACCGCGGGCAGTGGGGGATCCGCCCCCGGGCTGTGATCAGAGACGGCCGGAGCCAGGGGACCGGCAGCGATGACGCCCCCAGCTGCTCTGTCTTTGTGATTGCAGGATGGAGAGGATCCGGGCAAAGCAGGAGAAATATCACCTGGGGCAACGCCCCAGCGACTCCGCCGAGGCCCTGGACCAGGACCAGGACCAGGACCAGCCAGGTGAGAGTGGCCGGGTGGGCCGGGGGTGGGGCGCACAGCCTGGCCCCATAGGACTGGCAACATCTTGAGCCCAGAGCTTGCTCCTGCTGCCACAGCCCAGGGAGTCCTGTGCACCCCTTCACCAGGCTGGTATCCCAAGGGGAGCCTGGCTGGGTAGGACGGGCTGTGGGGCAGGTGGGAACAAGCAGGGGCTTTTGGGGACCCGGATGCACAGGGTGGGTCTGCGTGGCCCATACCCAGTGCCCTGGCGAGCCTTAGCTCAGGTAGCCCATTACCGCCCACGCTGAGCAGAACTGTCTGTCTGTCCCTCCCTCCCTCCCAAGTGTATCTGTTGTTCCCTGGCCCCGGGAAGCCCCACATCCATCCCCCTTCTCCCCCAGACCCTCCCTCATCGGTGCAGCGAAGTTGTTTGCCCTCAGATGGTGCCACCCCCGGGGTCTGGCTGGTTTCCTGCCTCCACAGCAGCGCTAGTTCCTTGGCGGGCCTGGGAGCTGCTGGGGCCACGACTCCACGACCTCTCCGTGGGGTGAAGAGGGTGAGCAGGGTAGGGATCCTCTCTCCCTGCCCCTCTGGGCCCTACCCCACTCGTCCCCCAGCAGCCTCAGGGGCTGGGTCGGGCACACCGGGCGTTCTGGGCATGACCCGTCACCTCGCCTGGTGCGCCTTGCCCATGCCGAGATCTGGGCTGCAGCCTCGGGTGCCGTGGGGCAGCGTGGCGGGGTGCAGCCGACGTGCTCCTCACCCTCCGATGTGCCCATTCCGCAGAGCCAACTGGCGAGAAGGCCCCTTCCCGGCAGAGGAAGAGGTGGTGGCGGCCCTGGTTAGACCATGCCGCAGGTACTCCCCCGGCCCCAGCATGGAGCAACTAACCCAGGCGATGCCCTCGGCTCTAACCCTTCTGGTGGTGGGTCATTCACGCCTGCGGGGGGCTGCAGCGGGGCAAAGCCGAACCCCTACCGGCTCGCCCGTCCCCTCTGCCGCCCTGGGGTGGCAGCTCCAACGGTGCCTTCCTCGTGGCTGGCACCGGGGCTGGCGGGGTGGCCTGTCCCGGAGCCCGGCTCCCCCGTGCTTCCCACCCACACCCTGGGTACTAACCTGGGGTTTCTGTGCTTGTCGGTACTAATCGGTGAGAGGCTCGGGAACGAATCCGAGGGGCCCGTTGGAGTCCTGGGACAGACTCCCCCTGAGCAGAGGGTCCTGGGAACCAGGCTTCAGGCTTAAACCTAGGCGGGGCTTGGTTACGTGAGCTAAGCATGCGGAATAGCTGCCCCAGGGCACTCGTCTGGGCCCCTGCCTACAGGGGCGGGTACCGTTCGGCTGCTCATGCACACTGGTTCCTCCTGGGGCGAGTCACTGGTGCAAGCTGGCACCTGGCTCCTGAAAATCCCAAGTGCCTGGCCGGAGCGGTGCCCTTGGGCTCTGTGAGAGCCGTGCCCCAGGGCGCTAGGCGTGGGCTCTGGGGCTGGTCGGTGACTGACGGGGATGCAGCTGTTCTAAGGCTCATCCAGCAGAGGACTCGGTGGCTCCTCGGGGACTCCACTCTCGGTGTGCGGGTGCGTGAGATCGGATTCTCTGGCCCATGCCCTAGGTGTCCTACAACCCTCCGCCCATGGGTGCGGAGCCGACCCAACCGCCCCTCGGTTCCTTCTGATCCCCTGTGGCCGCAGGACAGCCCAGCGCAGCGTCCGCCATCCCTCTGCACGCCAGGTCGAGCAAAGTAGCTGTGGGTAGGTTTGTCTCAGTCCCCCACTCTCGGTACGTGGCACAAGCAAAATCTTGGGGGGTCAAGGCTGCTCCCCTGGGACATACTCCCAAGCCTGTTCGCAATGCCCCCTGGCAGCGCTTGGCCCACGTACGAGAGGGATGCGGCCCGGAGGGATGTGTCTCCCGTCGCCCTTTCTCCAGGCGCGCAGGGCGTCAGGGACGTCTGCCTGGAGCTGTCCCACCTCAAGAAATTGGATTCAGCCTCCCTGGCTACAGGAGGGGCTCGGCCAGGGCCTGGAGTCTACGCCCAGCTCCCAGGTTGCGCCTGCTCAAAGCCGTTTGCCCACTGCCACCCCAGCGTCGGGGTCCTGGGACCGGGACTGGAAGCAGCGTTGCTCCAGGGTGGAGCCAAGGCGCGGGCGCCGTCTCCGGGGCCAGCAGATTGAACCGCAAAACGACAGACCAGTGATTCATTTCAGGCTCCACGTGCAAAGGCCCGAGGCTGAAACCCCCCCGTCTGGTGCCTCGGGACTGACCTCCAAGAGCACAGTGGTGTCACACGGTCCTCGGACCAGTGGGCCATCCAGCCCTGTCCTGACTGCTTGGGAACTGTGTGTGGGGCCTTGCACCTAAACCAGAGCTGGTGCTGAGTGATTGATCTATGGGCCAAGTAGCAGCACCTCTCCCTCCGAGGCTGCCTATCCAAACTATCAGCTTTGGAGATGTGGAAATGCCAGGACAAGGGAGGTGTCCCTTGTATTGTCCTCTCCTCCATCGGGGCCTGATAGAAGGGTCCCTCCTGAGGAGAAAGTAATGTCCTCTTGCTCCTCATGGGAGTCCAAGAGCAGTGCTTCCAGCATAGGAGGAGGAAGAGGACTTTACTTCGTCCCACGGCGGGCCCATGAGAGGTAGCAGGAAGAGACCTCACAGGGTGCTTGGCGAGGATAATTCTGGGACACCTCCACGCTGTGCGTGGCTTTTGTTGAGCGAGATCAGGTGCCGCGGGCACCTCCCCAGCGGTTCTCCACGGGTGAAGACATGGTAGGAGCTAGGCACGTTGAATTCTCCACGCCATGGTCCCGCTCGTTCCGCTGGAGCTGAAGCAGCCTCTGGGGCCCACCTGAAGAAAGTCCCTGTTTCTCAAAGGCAGGGCAGCCCCGCAGAGCTCCGTCTTGCCCCCTCCAAGACGCTGCTCGTTGCCAGAGGCGTCCGGGTCAGGGGCCCATTTTGGCAGGGCCGTCCAGGTGAATTCCTACCCACCCCCACGCTTGGCAGCCATCAGGAGTGGGAGCCGGCTGGGCAGCCGCCCAGAGAAGATGGTTCCTTGAGCTGGGATGTCCAGGTTGCTTCCACGCCCTGCCCGCTTTCCCCGCTGCTCCTCTGGGGTCCCGAGGGAGGTTGGGGGTGCAAGGACATAGGCAGGGCCTCCCGCACGGGCTCGGGTCTCATGCACAACGAGAGTGGAGTCCGCGGGAAGCCCACCGGGGGAGCACCGTGCCTGAGGGTAAGTGATGGCTCTCTGGGTTGAACTGACGGTGCCCTGAGATTTGCCATACTCAGTGCGGCCTCCAGGGCCATAACCTGACTTCCCCTTATCCTGGGCTGTGTTGGTCAAAGCCCCACGGAGCCGTCAGTGCTGTGGGGCTTAGTTGGTGCCGTTCCTCCCCCGCCAGGAGTCATGGGGGTGGGGGCAGGGACCTTCCCTCCCCAGCTGATTCCTCTGCGGGTCCCCCATGACGCTGGCTGTTGTGTGTTGTCTCCCCCCGGCTCCCCACAGTGCTGCACTCGGGTGAGTATTTCCTCTTCGAGTCGGACAGCGAGGAGGAGGAGGAGGCCGGCTTGGAGGAGCCGAAGCCAGCCAAGCAGAGTGCGTTCCAGGTATGGGCAGCCCAGCCACGGCAGGGTGTCCGCATTTGTCCACCTCTCCCTGTCCTTATCCATCTGTCTCTCTTCTGTCCAGCTCTCTCCTCCGTGCCTGTCCGTCTGCGTCCCGCATCCGCTTTCACCCGCCTCGGCCAGGCGGTGGGGATGGCCCCCGGGCTCCCTTGGTGGTGGGTCACCGTGGCCATGCCGTCCCCGGGGATAGACGGGACCAGACTCCAGTGCCAGACAGGTTTGCAGACACCCTGGATAGTTTGTGGAGCCTAGGGTGACCAGATGTCCCCATTTTAAAGGGACAGTCCCAATTTTGGGATCTTTTTCTTAGATAGGCTCCTATTACCCCCCACTTCCTGTCCCGATTTTTCACACTTGCTGTCTGGTCACGCTAGAGGTGATATTTTGGCACAACCGTCTGGGAAGTTCGGATCTGGGCAGGAACTGCCCCCCAGCTGCCCGCCTGCCTTCTGCCCCCCAGGAGGGGCAGCGGGGCAGGTTGGTCCTGGGCAGGCCGGACATCGAGCTCTGCCCCTTGTCTCTCGGCTCCAGCTGGCGTATCAGGCCTGGGTGACCAATACCAAGACTGCACTGAAGGAGCGTCAGCAGCAGGAGCAGGAGCAGGAGGACGCCGAGGCGCCAGCAGGTGGGACTGGCTCGCCCTCCTCTGCCCCCTGCCTGGCTCGCCCTGGCGGAGAGAGCTGGGGGCAGGGAGCCCTCTGGGCTCACAGCATGTCCTGTCCCTGGGAGGGGAGAGCAGGAGGGAGGGGGCGTCGCACTGGGGAGGCCGGCAGCATGCCGGCCCCACGTGGAGAAGAGGTGTCCTTCCCCCTCATCCCAATGGCTCCATTCCCCTCCCCGTCCATCCCTGCTCCTCTCTGGGGCCCCATTCCCTTCCCCGGAGGGATGTGGTAATCCTTGTTGGAGAGGGACCCTGCCCCCATGCCCATGGGCCCCATAGGAGCCTTGTCGTGGGCCAGCCCGAGGGGGAGAGGACGGCGAGCCCCATGGAGGCTGAGTGTGACCGTCTGGAGGCAGTGGGAGGGCGGGCAGCCGCTTTCGGGGGCGTAACCCGCCCTGCCTTGCAGGGGACGGCGGAGAAGAAGCCGTCTGTGAGGCCGAGGCACCGGAAGAGGAGGAGGACCAAGAGGAGGAGGACACAGGTGGGAGATGGGGAGAGCTGGGGGTTCACATCCCCCATGGCACGGGCATCCCCTAGCCCTGACTGCCCCCTGGTGCCAGGCCCCACTCCCTGCCCCCGTCACTGAGAGTGGGATCTGCCAGAGCGCGCTCCCAATGGGGACGACCTACCCTGCCCTCCCAGATGGGGGAGACCAGCCCGGGTCCTCCCTGACCTCGGGGTAGCCGGGGGCCCCTCCCAAGCGGGGTGCCGCGGCTCCGGAAAGCAGCTTCCCCCTCCCCCTCCCTGCAGAGAGGAGCAACATGGTGCAGCGGGCGCTGAACATGGTGCGTTTCCTGTGGGTGCTGTGCCAGGCCACGGTGGACGGGCTCACCCAGTGGCTCCGCGCCTTCACCAGGGAGCACAGGGACATGTCCACCATCCTGTGGGTGGAGAGATACGTCCTCACCCAGAAGCTGTGCCAGGTAGGTGTGGGCGGGGCGGGGGTGGGGAAGCGCTGCAGGCGCCAGGCCAAGGGGCGCTGGGTGACGCCGCTGTTCCCCCTGGCAGGGAGACGAGGTGCACAGCGGGGTCCTGGATGACCTGTACCAGCCAGCGCCGGGCGACGAGATGGGCCTGCAGGCAGCCGCCTCCGTGGATGCTCACAACAACCTGGCTTCAAGGCAGGTGCATAGATGGCCTAGTGGGCCTCGGCAGGGGCAGCTGGGCCCAGAGCCGAGTTACTCTGCTTTCTTCTCTGCAGCCTGGTGCCCTCTCCTGCCACCTCTCTGCCCCCCCCCCGTGATCCCTCCCCTCCTGCCACCTGTGCTGCTGCTGCACGGCCACAGGGGGCAACGCTACAGCTCTCCCCCAGCCATGCCAACCCTGCCATGCCCGTCTCTGAACCCCACCTTCGCCCAGGCTGGGGGGCAGCAGTGACAGCCAGAGGGAGCCTGACCCTGTGCCCGTTGCCCTCCCAGTGGGTGCGAAAGAGGAGACCTTCTCAGCAGTGGGGCTGAGGGCACCGATGACACCACCTCCCCCTTGACAACCGGCTACTACAGCGAGGAGCAGATAGTGGCCGTAGGCTCCCAGGAGGACATGGAGCGGATCCAGGGGTCTCAGGAGCTCGTGGTGTATCCCAGGCACCGGACCCGGACGGCCAGCGAGCTGCTCTCCAACAGGTAGTGGAAGGCTCAGAGTGAGAGCCGGGCCCATGCAAAGCATTGTGGGAAAGCCATGCAAATTAGCACGGTCGGAAGAATCTAGCCTCCGAAGCCTGCAGCCGCCACCTGCTCACGGGGATGTGCTCTAGGGTGACCAGATAGCAAATGTGAAAAATCGGGACGGGGTGGGGGGGGTAATAGGAGCCTATACAAGAAAAATACCCCCAAATTGGGACTGTCCCTGTAAAATTGGGACATGTGGTCACCCTAATGTGCATGGCGGCCTCTAGTGGCAGATGTGTGTCTGTGCCGTGGCTCTGCGGCTGCTCAGTCATTCCCCATGGCCGGCAGCACCCCTGGGGTTTGGTGCTGTGCACGTGGAGATGAGAGACCTGCTTTGGTCTGTGCGTTGGTCTCCCCGTGGCTCAGCCAGGCCGTGGGTGAACAGCTGTGCGTGGCTGTGTGCAGCCCTGGGAGAAGGGGAGCCCTTGGACCCTCTGGAGTCTTGCTTGAGCCTGGCGGTGAAAGGGCGGCGGGCGTGGGGGGATCCCTGGGGAAGGCGTTGCTAGGCTCCCAGCCTGTCTTTTCTCTTGGCAGGCAGAGAAGACCCGGCTCCAATGTAAAGGGCACTCGCTCCAGGGGGGCAGGATGCAAACCGGGGAGGGCAGCACCCCAAACACAGGCCTCTGCCACTGGCGCTAGAGAGCGTTTCCCTTAGCGGGTAGCGGAGCGGGTCCTTTATCCAGTCCCTGGGCTCAGCCAGTAGAGGGCGACACTGGGCGTACCAGGCCTGTGCGTCTGCCATGTCTTCCCTGATCCCCTGGCCGGAGGATCAGCCCCGTCTGGCTCTGTGCTTCCCAGGCAGGTGTTCTTCCAGGAGCTGGAGGATTCGGAGCAGTTCTACCTGTCCCAGAACCGCTTCCTCAAGCTGCTGCTGGCCCTGTATCACTTCGTGGCTGCCCATTCCGAGCTGCTCTGCTACTTCGTCATCATCCTCAACAACATGGTGACGGGTTCCATCATCTCCCTCTTCCTGCCCATCCTGGTCTTCCTGTGGGCCATGCTCTCCATCCCCCGGCCCACCAAGCGCTTCTGGATGACGGCCATCGTCTTCACCGAGGTGGGGGCCCTCGCCAGACTGGCTCGCGGGCGCTGCCGTGTGCGGACGGGAAGCCAGCCTTCACTCTGGTCCCCGGCAGGCTAGGGCGGGGCCTGCCTGGGTGCACGGTTGGGGGAGGCGTGGGGCTGCGGCCAAGCTGTGGGGTTGGCGCGCTCCCGCCTAGGCTCCCCGCTGATCCCCTCTCCCCTCGGCAGGTGGTGGTGGTGGTGAAATACCTCTTCCAGTTTGGGTTCTTCCCCTGGAACAGCTACTCCTCGCTGGTGCGGAACGAGGCCAAGCCCTTCTTCCCGCCGCGTATCCTGGGCCTGGAGAAGACCGACCGCTACCTCAAGTTTGACCTTGTCCAGCTCATGGCTCTCTTCTTCCACCGCTCCCTCCTGCTGGTAAGAGCTGCGGGATGTTGCAGCTGGTGCATACGGCTTGTGGCTGAGCTGCTGTGGGGTGACCTGCCTGAGCTCTTGGGAGCCAGGCCTTGGGGCTCACTGCCCCAGGCAGGGGGATGGCCCTAGCCCCGGATCCCCCCTGGGCCAGCAGTGCTGTTACCTTGGAAGCTCCAGGAAGGATGGTTCAGAGGTGGGGTGCTGGAATTTGGGGTGGCAGCTTTTCCCGAAGCTACGGGTAACACCTCGGGGGGTGTAGCACCAGCTGGGGGCACAGATGGCTTCTGAGTGGCTCCCCAGCATCTCGGCATAGAAATCAGTCGCTCGTGGTTCTGGCCATCTTCGAGCGACGAGTCCGGGGTGCCCAGTACAGCACGTCTGCTGAGGTCAGGGCGCTGGAGACAGGTGCTCGGAGAGGGGGCATCACCCCCCGGGTTTCAGTAGGTGCCAGCGGTGGTACCGAACGTGGTTAGTGATTTGGGAAGGAAGGGAGAGGATCAGGTTCTGTGGAGTGGTGGGGGCATGTGGGGCCACAGCGCTAGCTGGGGAAGCTGTGAACATCCTAGTGCTCGGGCCTCTGACAAAGCACAGGGGTTGCGGGGGGTCTTGTTTCACTGGGTGGGGGCTCAGCTCGTGAAGCCTGGGCGGGGCCATGGTGAGGGATAGCGCAGCCGGACCCGCCATGCCGAGCTTCAGGCTGGGCACCGCAGTGCCCTGGTCCCGACCCACAGTCCCCCACCGGATGGCGCTGACCTCGGGTGCCCCTCTCCCCTGCAGTGTTACGGCCTGTGGGATCACAAGGAGGACGCCTTTGCCAAGTGGAAGCGCGAGGCCGAGCAGGCGGAGGAGGCGGAGAAGCGTGAGGCCGAGCGGGCGGAGGAGGCGGAGAAGCGCGAGGCGGAGAAGCGTGAGGCCGAGCGGGCGGAGGAGGCGGAGAAGCGTGAGGCGGAGAAGCGTGAGGCCGAGCGGGCGGAGGAGGTGGAGAAGCGCGAGGCGGAGAAGCGCGAGGCCGAGCGGGCGGAGGAGGCGGAGAAGCGCGAGGAGGCTGAGCCGGACAGTGGGGACAGTGTGGTGCCCCCAGCAGCAAAGGGGGCAGAGGCAGAGGAGGCGGCTGCGGGGCCGGAGCTGGGGCCCCTGCTCCAGGAGAAGGGGCCCAGGGAGGGGGAGAAGCGGAGCCACCTGCGCTTCCGGAAGAAGAAGAAGGAGAAGAGGAGGCGGTGGACCAAGAAGTGGGCAGCGACGGCAGGTAAGTGTGCGGGAGGTTCCGGGGGTGTGAGCACGTTCCCCACCGGGGGGCGCTAAGGACCCTGGCAAGGCAGCTGGGCCTTTCTGCTGGGGTTTCCCTTAAAAACCTGGCACTGGGGGGATCCGCCGCCAGAGGGTGCTGGGGGTGCCTGTCCAAGCCACGCTGGGGCCGTGCAGAGCAGGGTGCTCTCCCACCCCACCCATCCGAGGGGCAGAAGCCCCCCAGCCTGGGCCGGGCATGCGGGGGTGTGACGGTGCTGTTCCTGGTGTGACCCACTGAGTGTGTCAGATCAGGACAAATTGCTTCACAAGGGGCAATTACAGCCCTAAGCTGGGGTTTCCCCACCCCAAAGGGTTACTAAACCAGACAGACAGAAAAGACTTTGGTTTCGCCCCACTGGCTAGCCACAAGTCACACAAGCAATTCCCTTAGACACTCCAGCTTCCCAGTATCACCACCAGCAGCCACCTGTCCTGGGGACAAATGGTTATGAAAACCAACACCCCAAATAAAGAAAACGGCTCTCCCCAATTCCAAAGAATCAGGCCCCAGACCCAGGTCAATCTACAAATCAGATCTTACCCACAAATCACACTGTAGCCCATCCTTTAGAATCTAAAATTTAAAGGTTTATTATACAAGGAAAAAGATCTAGGTGAGGGTTAGAAATGGTTAAAGGAAATCAAATACACGCAGTAATGGCTTGCATCAGTTGTAGAATAACTGCAGGTTCAAATCAGAGTCTCTGGAATACATTCCCGGGAGGAATGGGTCACCAATCCTTTGGCCAGAGCGCCCCTTTGTAGCAAAGTCCCATCCAGAAGTAGGAGCCAGGCTGGAGGCTGGAGACTGGGGATTGAAGACAAAACGGGGGTGGGGTACCACCCTTTTATATCCTTCCCAAGTGCAGGGATGTTCTTTGTCCTTCGCTGTGGAAACTTACAGCAAAATGGAGTTTGAGTCAGTTGGGCAACTCCTGCCCCCCTTGCTAAGACACAGGATGTGTCTGCCTTCCCTTAATGGGTCCATTGTATGGCTGATAGTCCTTAATGGGCCATCAAGCATGGCAAGCAACACTTAACACCAAGGACTCTGAAATGTCCCCAACAGCATAGCACAATATTTGGAAAGACAGACAGTATAGAGCCAATATTCTTAACTTCAACTACAAAAATGATACACACGTACAGATAGCATAATCATAATCAGCAGATCATAACCTGGTCGTAGACACCTTATACGACCCTCTTTACCTAAGATTTGGTGCCCCTACAGGACCTTAGTTGCACCAATGATCTATATGATCCCAGATAATTTTAGTAACGTGACAGGGGGGCTAACCCTTGATTTCTGAACGGCAGAGGAGGACGAGGAGGAGGAACGGGAGAAGGAAGAGAAGCCGCAGAGCCCAGCCCGGGAGAAGCTGAAGGCTGCTGGGCTCAGAGCCAAGCTCCTCTTCCTCGCTGTGTAAGTGACCCCGACTCTCAGCCTGGAGAGGCAGAGAGGCCAGGCCAGCCTCTGACCCCACCCCCACCCCTGCTACCCCGCCATCCCCATCCAATTTGTCAGGGGCGGGAGGGGAAGAGAGACCCACTTCTGTGAACCAAACATTTGATTTGCTTGATGGCTGCTGGCGGGACCCGGCGGGGGGGGCCCTGCCCCTGGGCTGCCCAGGGATGCCCAGGGGGGTGGGACCCTGCCCCTGGGTTAGCCTGGTGGTGCCCTGGTTGAGCAGCCCAGCCGGCCTGAGTTCCCGGCCTACTTTCAGGGCACAGAACATGTACCAGCCACTGAGGGGCTTCTTCTGCGCCATCCTGCACACCAAGTACCAGGCCGCTACTGACGTCTACGCCCTCATGTTCCTGGCAGACGTGGTCGACTTCATCATCATCATCTTTGGCTTCTGGGCCTTTGGGGTAAGCTGGGCCCCGGGGCTGACCTCTCCCCTGGGGACCTGAAACGCCAGCTGCTCCGGGCCAGACACCCGCCCCGCTAATCTGCCCCAGCCTCTCTGCGGGCCTGGAGCCCGGGTTACCCAGCTGGGCCCCCGGCCAGCGTTGTGCACAGTAATGGCCCATCTCTCTGGCTTCCCCCAGAAACACTCGGCCGCGGCCGACATCACCTCCTCGCTATCGGACGACCAGGTGCCAGAGGCCTTCCTGGTCATGCTGCTCATCCACTTCTCCACCATGGTCATCGACCGAGCCCTCTACCTCCGCAAGACCGTGCTGGGCAAGCTCATCTTCCAGGTCATCCTGGTCTTCGGCATCCACCTCTGGATGTTCTTCATCCTGCCAGCGGTCACCGAGAGGTACTCGGGGCTGGGGGGCCGCTGTCGGGCACCTCATTCGCTCCAGCCCAAACCCAGCGGAAGGGAAAACGAAGGCCCTGCACAGGGCTCTGCTCCTAGAGTATCCCAGCCCCGACCCTCGTTCCAGCTGGATGGGTGGCCCTGTGGTCCAAGTCCAGGGAGTTAGGGTGCCTGGGTTCTATTCCCATCTTGCCATCGGTTTCTCTGGGCAGGTCATTTCCTGAGGGAATAACCCCGCGCTGCCCCTGCGGGGCGCAGATAGATGGGTAAGCGTCTGCAGACAGGAAGTCCGCGCTCAGTGCGACTTGTCCATTACACAGCCCCTTCACGTGCGTGCTGTGTGGGGTCCGGCCCGGCCCGGCCGGGCGGGAGCTGAGAACCGGAGTGATGCGCAAATTGCCGACCTCCCCGTCCCACTGACGTCTCTCTCCCCGCGTCTCTGCCCCTGCAGGATGTTCAGCCTGAACACAGTCGCCCAGCTGTGGTACTTCGTGAAGTGCATCTATTTCGCTCTGTCGGCCTATCAGATCCGCTGCGGCTACCCCACTCGCATCCTGGGCAACTTCCTGACCAAGAAATACAACCACCTCAACCTCTTCCTCTTCCAAGGGTAACGCAGAGGTGTCCTTTGATCTCAGCAGGGGTGGGCTCCACCCCGGCCCCCCCAGCCTCCAAGTCTCGCCCCCCAGGAGTGTGTGCAGGGCTGTACAGCACCAAGGACAGGAGTGAAGAAGGACCCTGTATCCAAGTGGTGCTTCCCAGGACCCTGGGGAGGCAGAATGGGATGGCCCAGCCTGACATGTGGCCAGGGCCCCAGGGCTGCCCCTGAGCAGGGGATCCAGAGTGGACAGAGGGCAGCTGGCTCCCCCCGGGGTGCAGCCAGTGACTGCTCACTCTCCCCTCGCCCGTGGCAGGTTTCGCCTGGTGCCCTTCCTGGTGGAGCTGCGAGCCGTGATGGACTGGGTCTGGACCGACACCACCCTGTCCCTCTCCAACTGGATGTGCGTGGAGGACATCTACGCCAACATCTTCATCATCAAGTGCAGCCGGGAGACGGAGAAGGTAGGGCTCCCTGTCCCTGCCGCCCTCCCACCGCCCATGGTACGGTGCTAGCAGCCAGCTCCGTGCCATGCTGCACTGGAAACGGAGACCGGGCATGCTCACCCCTCCCGCCTTTTGGGAAAGGAGGAACCGAGGCAGGAAGGATGGGCTCCCCCTAAACCCAGACTGCTGGCGTGTAGAGCTACACAGGTCAGAGAGGGTTTCTCAACGAAAGCCGACAGGTGTGGAAGAATGGGATGTGCACGATTCAGGCAGACACATCCCATAGGGATGAAATCATTGAAGGGGGAACTCTGTATCCTGGGAGAGAGGACAGGAAAGAAGTTGGTAAAGTCCAGGGAGGAGCTAATGAGGGACAATCCAACCTACAAGAGTCTCATTTAAATATAACACAGGAAAGCAAGCAGCTGAATATTGACAAAATACACCAGTGCTTCTCTAAAATCCTGACAATCTAAGTCCTAAAATGGGTGATCTAGAACGGCTGGCATGAAATGAGGATCTTGACAGGACAGGAACGCCAGGAAAGGGGTGGAACGGTGCTAATCAATGGGGCGCAGTGAGAGTGGAATGACCGAGTAGGTCGCCCTAGTGGGGAGTGTGTGAAGGTTGAGTCAGTACAGTCCAAATGGTAAAAGAATCAACCCATCCCTTAGACTCTTGAGGATGGGAATTCCATCGTCGTGGGAAGGCACTACCAACCACCCGGCGGGGGGCGGGATGGTGATTGTGACACGCTCAGGGAGATTTGAGAGGCTACGAAAACTGAAAAGCCAGTGATCCTGGGGGATTTCAGCTCTCCCTGTATTGACTGGGACTGTGTCACCACACGTTAGGGACAAAGTCCTGCCCACTGGGAGAATAATCCCAACTGTATATAAAGTAGCTGTCACTGCTCGAGAGAGAGATCTGGGGGTCATGGTGGCCAGTTCCCCGAAAACATCTGTGCAGTACGCAGCAGCCGTCAAACGAGCAATGGTAGAACTGGAAAAGGTTCACAGCAGGGCAATGGGGTGTGGAACAGGGGCATGGAACAGCTTCCATGTGAGGAGAGATTAAAAGGACTGGGGCGGTTCAGCTTGGAAAAGAGACGACCAAGGGGGGATATGATGGAGGTCTATAAAATGATGACAGTTGTGGAGAAAGTAAATAAGGAAGTGTTTTATTTACTCCTCCTCCTAACACAAGTACCAGGGGTCACCCAATGAAATTAATAAGTGGCAGGTTTAAAACAAACAAAAGGAAGTATTTCTTCACACAACACACAGTCAACCTGTGGAACTCCTTGCCAAGGGATGTTGTGAGGGCCAAGACTATAATAGGGTTAAAAGAAAAGAACTAGATAAGCTCATGGAGGATAGGGCCATCAATGGCTATGAGCCAAAATGATCAGAGAGGCAACCCCACGCTCTGGATGTCCTTGGGTCTCCCCCTGTGGGGTACCTGGCATTGGCCACTGTTGGAAGACAGGACACTGGGCTAGATGGACCTTTGGCTGTTCTTATGCCCAGGCCTGGGGTCTTGAAGCTGAAAGAGTATTAGGAACAGGGTGAGGTGGGGAATAAGAAGGGGCAGGGTGGAGTGGGTGAGCTGGGTAGGGTGGGGGGGCTGCAGAGCTGAGTTCCAGGACAAGCTGAGGATCTGAGCTGGGTCCCTGGCATTTCTTCAGCCACAGAACGTGGCTACGTGTGATTCAGCCGGCGGGTCCTGCTTGGGGGAGTCCAGGACGGGCAGAGCAGGAGGCTGCGGGTCGGGGTTCAAGGAGCCGGGGGTAGAAGAGCTGGGAGCTGGGATTGAGGGGTATCCGCAGGGGGAGACCATGTGCTTCGTCACTCGGTTTGAACTGAGCGTGATCCTCGTCCCCCCATATTCCTCCTCTGCCTCCCGTAGGGTGGGAGAGGTCTTGGGAGGAGCCTCGGGTGCCATTAGCACAGGCGGGGCCAGTGCCTGCAAGGAGCCCCTTGGCCCCGAGCTGAGCCCGCCCTCTCCCCACAGAAATACCCCCAGCCCAAGGGCCAGAAGAAGAAGAAGATTGTCAAGTACGGCATGGGCGGCCTCATCATCCTCTTCCTCATCTGCATCATCTGGTTCCCGCTGCTCTTCATGTCACTGGTGCGCTCCGTGGTGGGCGTGGTCAACCACCCCATTGACGTCACCGTCACCCTCCAGCTGGGGGGCTACGAGGTAATGGCCAGGCCAGGGCCCAGGTGTCCGGGGGGCTCAGACCCCCCATGGCTCTGATCCCCACCAGGGGGCTCCTGGGCCCTGCTCAGCTCTGACTGCCCAATGGTCTGGAAGCTGGGTGGCGAGAGGGAGGGGGGGCCCGGGGACCTTTCTGGGTTTGGGCTCAGATGCCCCCGTGGCCTGACAGGGAGTCAGGGCCGCTGGCTGGGGGAGGCCTGGCCTGCCCTTGGCTCGGGCACCCCTTGCTGCAGAGAGCGCAGACAGGCGGGTCTAGAATCAGGGGAAGGGCCCGGACTCTTGGGTTCCCTGGCTGTGCCTGCCTCCCCATGTGACCCTGGGCACGCAGCGTCCGCAGGATGCTTTGAGACCCTCGGCCGGATCGGGTTGCAGCTCCTGTTGCCCCGACCTCCCGCTCAGCCTTGCCCCTGGGGGCTCCCAGTGGGTGCAGCGCAGCAGAGGGAGGCTGGTGCTACTGCTTGGTTGCCTCGGGGGGGTCCCCGCCCGCTCCCCGGCCCTAACGCCAGCTCACCTTCCCCACAACCCCGCAGCCGCTCTTCACCATGAGCGCCCAGCAGCCATCCATCCAGCCCTTCACGCCCCAGGACTACGAGGCGCTCACCAGCCAGTTTGAAAGGCAGCCGGT
This sequence comes from Dermatemys mawii, assembly GCA_007922305.1. NCBI lineage: Eukaryota > Metazoa > Chordata > Testudines > Dermatemydidae > Dermatemys > Dermatemys mawii. Next base: position 32,130,946 of record ML677343.1, on the reverse strand, counting down.
AAGGGGCCCACCCCCCCAGCTGTGGGGGGCCTGGCTGGGCGGAGCCACGACGTGGGGGCGAAAGGTGCAGGGGCAGATTCTGGCTCCCAGGGGACTGGGAAGGGGGGTCAGCGTGGGGGGCTGTGGAGCTCACGCTCACCCATCCTGTCCCACGGAGCGGCCATGCTGGGAGGTACCCCTGGGCGTGGGCTGGACCCAGCGGCCCCATCTCCTCCCCAGCGGGAGTGGGGCTGCTGCCAGGGCTGGCTGCCCGTGCTCTGCTCCCGCTGCCGGGCCGGAGCCTGCCCCCTTTGCACCCAGCGGGAGTCACGCCCGACCCTGCCTGTCCCTAATGTGTGCAAAGGCAGCGACTGCTCTGCCCCCAGGGCCTGTTCCTCTGGGGCGGGAGCCCTGTCTGGGGTGGGAGGTCCCTGCTCCCCCCGTGCGAGTGATGAGTAGGGGCCAGGTCTGGGGCGGGAGGTCCCTGCCCCGCCCCCAGTGCCAGTAATGGGTGGGGGCCCTGTCTGGGGTGGGAGGTCCCTGCTTCACCCCCTTCACCCCCCCCCCCACCCCCAGTGCCAGTGATGGGCAGGGGCTGGGTCTAGGGTGGGGCTGTCGGACGGGGGCCCTGTCTGGGGCGAGAGGTCCGTACCCTGCCCCCGGTGCCAGTGACGGGCGGGGGCCCTGTCTGGGGCGGGAGGTCCCTGCCCTGCCCCCAGTGCCCTGCCCCCCACCCTGACGGCTCGGCGCTGGCAGGTGGCCATGCAGTTCATCACGCTGTACGGCTCCGAGGACATCGTGACGGCGCGCATCGAGGGCAGCTCGGGCTCGCTCTGGAGCATCAGCCCCCCCAGCCGGGAGCAGATGCGGCGGGAGCTGATGAACGGCTCGTCGGACATCACGCTGCGGCTCACCTGGACTTTCCAGAGGTACCGGCTGGGACCGGGCGGGGGGGCCCTGCCGCCCCCAGGGCCTGCACCCTGCTCCAAGCTCACCCTGCCTCCCCTCTCTCTCCTGGCAGGGACCTGGGTAAGGGCGGCACCGTGGAGCACACCTTCGACAAGCACACCACCGACCTGCAGCCGGGCACCCCCGTCCGCACCGAGCTCGCCAACCTGCTGCAGGGCACCAGGGACGCCCCCGTGTGAGTGTGGGCACTGCGCTGCCCCAGGGACAGACCCGGGGGAGGGGCTGGGAGGCTCCAGTTGTACCCGTCCCGTCCTGCGATGAAGCATCGGCTGCCCGGTGGCAGGGTGCCAGGCTCCCAGGGCTTTACATGGCCACCCAGCAGGGGTGTCGGGGGCCCCACGTCACAGGGTTGGGGGAGGAATAGCTTCTCCCTGCTGGGCTCTGGGGAGAGCACAACAGGAAGTGGGGGTAGCCCCAACCGGAGGATGAGGGTAATGGGGGGCAGGTCAGAGTCAGCCACAACAGGTGAGGCTGGGTGGGCGGACGGCCCTGGATCCGGGCTGCCAGTGGGGGGCCTAGGGGTGGGGTGACTCCAGGGTGAAAAGCACGAGGGCGGGTTCTGGCTGGGTCCGGCACGCTGGCGAACAGCGAGGCCTGGGGGCCGGTCCTCACAGCGCAGCCAGGAGGGAACCAGCCCACGCTGTGCTGAGGGGATGGAGCCTTGGGGAGCAGGAAATGGCGCCGTGCCCCCCAGCCGTTACCCTGGGCCCAGCTCCCTACAGAGCTCTGGCTGCCCCACGGCTCGGCTCCCCTCACCCCCTTGTGTTGCAGGCAAGTCCCCCATCTCTTCCCCAAGTACATCCGCGCGCCCAACGGCCCGGAGGCCAACCCCGTCAAGCAGCTGCTGCCAGGTGAGCCGGCCGGGGCCTGACCCCCCAACCTGAGCCTTGGGGGCTGGGGAAGCCCCAAGTTTCTAGGGTGACGGGTGTCCCCAGTCTTGGTGCTGCTGGCAGAGTCGGGGCCCTGGTTCCTTGGAGGGGGGCAGCCGAGGGGAGGCCTCCCGAGGGGCAGTGCTGCAGGGCCGGGACTGCAGTGGCTGGCGGAGGAACTGTGGGATGGGGTTGCCTGGGGGCATGGCCCAGCAGGAGCGGCTTTGTGGGGCTGACTGGGCTAAGCCAGCCTGGGGGATGCTGAGGGAAGGGTCCCGCCTGGCTGGAGAGGGGGCCAAGCCCCAGCCCTGACCCCGCTCTCTCCCCGCCCCCGCAGAGGAGGAGAAGAGCTACCTGGGCGTGGAGGTGCAGCTGAAGCGGGAGCGCGTGGGCACAGGGAGCGGCACCGACACCGACAGCTTCCTGGAGTGGTGGGTGGTGCAGCTGAGCGAATGCCAGCAGCAGGACTGCAACATCCTGCCCATGGTGATCTTCAACGACAAGGTCAGCCCGCCCAGCCTGGGCTTCCTGGCCGGCTACGGGTGAGTGCCAGGGTCCAAGGAGGCCATTGCTAGAGGAAGGGCACCAAGCTCTAGGCAGCCCAGGGGAGAGATGGGCTCTGGGGGTGCTGGGGCATGGGGGGATAGCAGCCAGGGCAGCCCAGCTGCTCTTTAGTAGGAGGGGGTGGAAGGATGCCAGCCCAGGGCTCTGTGGTACAGGGGAGGAAGGAGATGGGCAGGGGGCTCCCCTCTACACTATGGGCCGGGTACTGGCCCAGGGAAGCCCCTGGGCTCAGTGCAACGTTACTCCCTGGGGCCTTGCATGCAGGGCTGGGGACCATTCTGGGGGGACTCCCTGACCTGTGCTCCCCAGTGCTGGGGTACAAACCTTGGGCCCATCCAAATGGCCCTGCCAGCAGCAGAGCTCAGGGCTTCCTGCTCCTCACCCCAGGGAGCCCAAGAGAGCGCTCGGGGCGGCCGCCAGTCACCCCCTGGCTTCCCAACGGGAGTCCCAGCCGGCCCCAGCGTTGGGCCCCCAGGCCCGAGGCACCAGGGCCAGGCGGTGCTGGGAGGCGGGGTAAGGCCTGACCCCGCTGCCCTCGCCCCCCTGCAGGATCATGGGCCTGTACGTGTCCATCGTGCTGGTGATCGGGAAGTTCGTGCGGGGCTTCTTCAGCGAGATCTCGCACTCCATCATGTTCGAGGAGCTGCCCTGCGTGGATCGCATCCTCAAGCTGTGCCAGGACATCTTCCTGGTGCGCGAGACGGGCGAGCTGGCGCTGGAGGAGGAGCTCTACGCCAAGCTCATCTTCCTCTACCGCTCCCCCGAGACCATGATCAAGTGGACGCGGGAGAAGGAGTAGCAGGGAGCGATCGCCCTGCCCCTGCCTGTGGGACCCGCCGACCCCGGGAACGTCACAACCGGGGCCTTAAACCAGCTCAGCCTCAGAGCCCCGTCTTGGGGGGGCCAGGCCAAGTGCACCCTGAGAACTCCAGGCCATCCAGTGGCTGCAGGACTGAGCCAGCCCCTTCCCCTGGCTGGCAGGGGGGTCCGAGCTGTGCCCAGTGCCCCCTGTGGGCAGGGGCAGCGTGGGAAAGCTGGACTTGTGCTTTTGGAAAGGAAGTTTAACTGCTTTACAACTAGTCAGTCCTTTGAAAGCAGCTGGGTGAAGCCCCCTCTCCCAGGAGCCGTGCTCCCTCCACACCAGCTGGGGGGACCCGCTCCTACCCTGGCCCCACCTCAGTGCCTTCCAGCCCTGCAGCCGCCCAGGGCTGTGAGCACCCCGGAGAGAAGGGGGGTGCACGCTGGAGCCCATCCGCCTGGGAGGGGAATGGTCTCCCCCTCCTGCAGCGCTCCGCAGTCGCTCCCAACCCTGCGGCAGGCAAAGCCTGGCCCCTTGGCCTGCTCCTGAAGTTGGTTGCACTAATGCTCCAAAGCAATACTACTCCCACCTCGCCAGCACCCAGGGGTGCAAGCAGGGGGTCCCCCTGGCCTGACACCCCACCCCCAGGCGGTGCTGGGCTTGCCACTCCTGCTCTGCCTGCAGAGGGCGTGGGCCGGCTACTGCAGCCACCGCGCCCTGCAGCGAGGCAGGCAGCCCAGCGGAGCTCGGCTGCCCCCAGGACTTCTCCCCCCGCCCACCCCACGCGCTCTGGGGGGAGGGCTGGGCTCGCTCCAGCCGGACTGTGGATTTTTTTAAAATCAAATGGTTTATTTATACAGATCTCTAATAAAAGCCCAGCCAAGGCCGGTTACTGTGACTGAGTGAATCAATCTTCCTGCCCGGGGAGGGCGCGGAGCCATCTCCTCCCGCTGGGCGCTCCACGGGGGGCAGGCGCTGTCCGGGGGCCCGACTCAGCCTGGCCTCACCCGCTCCAAAGCGGGGAGTCGGCTCAGGGCCTCCATCCAGCTGTGTGTCGGGGGGGTGCAAAATAACGAATTCCTCCTAGTCATTGAAAGGAGGGGGGTGAGAGGAGGCTCCTCTTCCCCCCTCCTCCCGCTGCAGGTAGCGGGCGCCTCCTGGGTGCTGGCAGCGAACGAGCTGGGCCCGCACCAGGCCCGATGTGCAGGAGGTCCCTGTGATCTCAAGCCCAGGCCTCATTTGCTGCTCCTGGGGCCCTGACGGCCAGAGACGCGGAGCCCTGCCCCGCTGTCAGCTCTCACCCGGATTCATAGCTTCATCGTCCAGCAAGAACTCCTGGATTTCCAGCTTCATCGCGGCCCTGGAAGACAACCCCCATCTCAGCCCCCATCATGCCGGCCCCGGCCTGGTCCCATCGGCTCCGCTCACATTCTGCCTCTGATTTGCTTATAACTCGGCCCCTGGGGCAGCGGCTCCTCCTTGGCTTAGAGCTGCGTTGGCCGGCAAAGAACTGAGTCCCGGCTCTCCCAGGGCTCAAGCCGGGCCGCAGGAGCGCGGTGACCGATGGCGCCCGCCCCCCCCTCCCTTACCTGCATTTCCTGCGCTCTGCCTCCGAGCGGACGTAGGGCGGGAGGTTCTCCAGGCAGGTCTGGAACAGAACAGAGCGCCCGTGATGGGCTGCCCCCAGCGTCCCCCATCCCTGTGCTGCTGGTGTCCCTGCAGATGCAGCAGGCACGACCACCCGCCCCAGCCCCTGGCCTCCTGTGCCTCAGCCCTGGATGGGGGTAAGGGAGGCCGCAGGAGCTGATGGGCAAAGCTGGGATCCAAAGGAGACTCCACTAGGACCATGGTCCTGCCAACAAGGGAGACCCCACCCCCAGACAGCCAGGTCTGCCGGGTGCCTAAAGCAGGCCTGAGACTGGCTCCCCCAGCCCGGCATGGGCTGCAGCAGAGTCCCTAGGGGCACAGGGGCTCACCGTGTCCTTGATGGTCAGTCTGCAGCTGTAGCAAAGCAGAGACAGGAAGTCGGCCCGGGCGTCGGCCCTGAGGGGAGAAGGCAGAAGTGAGGAGAGCCCTGCAGGGGGGCTGGTTCTCTCCAGGGACACCCTGCTCCCCAGGCCATGTGAGGAGCGGGCTGGGGGCAGCTCGAGGACGCGGCTGCTAGGGGAGTGTCAGCCCTCACAGGAAGATCCTGAGGCCAGGGCCGATCCAAGCAGAGCCCGGCCCGAGTCGGAGGTGCCTTACCCTGGAGCGATCACGTTCATGCAGCACCTTCTCTGCTCCTCCGCCCCTGGGCAGCACTCTCCCGCGGTGGGGGACGCGGCGGGCAGCCTCTGCTGGGAGAGCTGCTCCGAGACCAGGATGGCTTGCAATGCAGAGCCGGCCTCTGTGCCGAAGAGAGAGACAGTCAGAGCCTGGCCGGGTATCTGCCTCCCCCGGCAGAGCAGACAGGGCCAGCCGGTGCTCTGAGCCAGGCTGGCAAACCCCACAGCCCTGGCCTTCAGACACCCCCTGCCAGACCAGGCCCAGCTAGAGGCAAGTTCCCTGCACAAGAGGCTCTGGGAATGACCAGGCTGGGCAGATGGGAAAAGGGACTAGTTAAGTCCTGGCCCTGGGGGCCAGGTGAGGGGCCTGGCCTGGCCTGGCTTTGCTCCTCGGGGCTGGTGAGGGGCCAGACCCGGATGGGCTCTGACCCGGGAGGGCAGCTGTTGGCGCCCTGCCCTAGATCAGCCAGAGGGGATCCAGTGGGTGGCGGAGGTGGCCCCCCTCAGGGAAAGGGGCCGAGTGACCGGAGCCTGTGCTGGCCAGGAGGGGCGGGCAGCGTGGGCACATACCCACGTTGGTGTCCAGGGCGCACAAACACAGGAGGCAGCGCTCGGGTTCCGCAGCACCAGTGGCAGGGTTGGCGTCTCCAGGGGCCGTGCTCAGCTTCTCACCCGTCCTACAGACCGGAGGGAGATGCCAGAGGTGAGTAGCCAGGCGATGCCGGCATCTGCCGGTGCCCCTCAATCCTAACCCACAGCCCCCATGTCTCCAGCCCTAGGCTCCCCCTACCCTGCTCTGCTGGTGCCCTTCAATCCTGACCCACAGCCCCCCCTTCTCCAGCCCTGGGGTCCCCCTACCCTGCTCTGCCGGTGCCCCTCAATCCCGACTCACAGCCCCCACTACTCTAGTCCCAGGTTCCCCCCAACAGTTCAGTCAATCCCCTGTAGCCCCACCCCCCCTTGCCATTTCAGTCCTGGGCTCCCCATGCAGCAGGATTCAGGGGTGCTGCAGAGTTCTGCCCCTCCCGTAAGCAGAAGCTTCCAGTCATTCTCTCCAGGGCTCTGGTCTGACGAGGAGAGCAAATGGCCTGCAGGGTGAAGCCAGCCCCACATTTCCCAGCTGAGCAGAGCCCAGGGCTGCAGGACTAAGATCAGGGGTCACCCCTTACCGGTACACGGTGCTGACAGTCGAGGGGAACTCTGCCTGCAGCCCGTAGAGGAATCGCTCAATCACCCGGTGGATGCTGGCCTTCTCCAGGGCCTGGGGGGAGAAAGCCAACCGGAGTCTCGGAGCCTAGCTGGCTTCCCACGCCTGCCCCAGGACTCCCCTGTGACAACACCAGAGCAGCTGGGTCATCCCCACAGATGTTCGGAGGCCTTGGATTGATGGAACGGGCACCATGCCTGGCTCTGCAGCACCCAGGAGAGGGGGCGTCCACCTAATCAGCCAGAGCCCTCCCCAAGTCGCGTTGGCCAGGCCCCAGCCATTGGCCTCACTGTGGGCAGGCATCAGAGTCCCTGCACTGCAGGGCTCCTCTAGCGGGCACAGCCACCCTGTGGCCCTGACCGCTGGAAAGGGCTGCAGGTCCCGGGGGTTGGGTTGGGAAGAGAGACAGGGGTGCCCAAGAGGGGGCGCCGCTGACCTGCCAGAAGAACCCAGTGCCCGGCACCCGCACGCCCCCTACCTTGGTGTCCAAGGCAGGAGCGAAGACCGTGGGGACGCCAAACAGGTGGTTGTAGAAGGCGATCTCCTTGGCGGAGTATTCCCTCATGGGCCGCACCACCACCACGTCGCCATGGCGATCGTCCGAGAAGCCCTGTGCGAAGAGAGACTGGATGAGGGACCAGCTGGCACCAGAGCAGAGCCGGGACGGCTCCCAGACCAGCCCTCTGGGGCCACGGATGCACCCAGCCGGCCTGCCCGTCTGACCAGAGTGCTCTGGTCTGAGCACAGCTTGGGGAGCGCCGGCCCCATGCCTGCTGCTCACACCCAGCCCGGGCTCCCGGCTGCTCCGCCATGGCTTGACAATCCCTCTGACCTGCCAGACAGGAGCGTGCCCCCGGCCCTCCAGACCAGCTTCTCCGTGGAGCTGATTCCAGCGTGCTCAGAGCCAGGCTGCCCTCCGAGGGCAGTCGTGGGAATGATTCTGGGGCAGGCAGTGCCCCCACGTGAGGATTCTCCACAAACTCCTACGCCCAGCTGCTACCGCCATCTCACAAGGGGACCTGAGGCACTGAGGGGAAGGGACATGCCTGAGGCCACCCAGGGAGTCAGTGCCAGAGCAGGGACTAGAATCCAGGAGTCCCAATTCCCAGCCTCTTGCTCTAACCACTGGGCAACATTCCCTGCCAGTTATCGCCCACGAGGGAGTGTGGGGAGTTCACAGGCTGGACATGCAGCTTAGTTCAAGAGGAAGATCCCAGCTGAGCGAGGGTTTGTGTGGCTTCCTGGTAACCTAGCCAGCCTCCAGCGACGGGCCAGAGGCTCTGAGTCGGCATTCAGGGGCCTCCTGCGGGGCTCCATAGAGGGCAGCGTGGGTCACTGCTGATGGGTCTCTGCCCACAGCCAGCTGCAAAGACCTCTCCGCTCGCGTGTCCAAGATCCTCCAACGGCCTCTTGTGCAGATCAGTCAGAGCGACGCCCTCAGCCAGCCTCTCCCCCAGAGCCCTTTCTGGCCCCTGGCTTCCCAGCCGAGCTGCACCAACCCGATGGCTGCGCGTGGCACGTGCCCGGAGTTCAGAGCAGTGGTGACCCGGGAACAGCTGCTGTCTGCGGAGTGTGTGCAAATCAGCACCTGGGATCCCCCTTGCAGAGCAAGCAGCGGCTGGGGAGATAAGGATCATCATGCTGGATCAGATCTGCTGTCTGTCGAGGCCAGTAGCTGGCCTCCAGCGTGGATTTGATGGGAGGCAGAGACCCCAATGAACCTGGTTGCTCTATGCTGTGGGGAAGGCCGCCCCCTTGATCTCCAGTTGCCAGACAAGCAGTGTCAGTGCATGTAATGTTATCGGTCCCTTGTGGGGAAAAAGTCCGGCCCTGGTTCTCTGACTGGCCTCCCAGTGCTGGGAGCAGCTGCCTGCACTGTAGGAGGTGGGGCTGCTTCTTACAGGAGCTACCTTTGCTTCCCCATGAATTTCACTAACACCCCCTCCACAGCACACATGTGGGCAGCCCTGGCCAGCCCACTCCCCTTGCTCTTGGCTTCTGGGATGAGATTAAAGAGCCATTTCCTCAGGATGCACAGAGCCTACGGCCGCTGTCCTTGAAACAGGGACTGAAGAATATAGACCAGACAGTTCCCTGGGGCTGGGAGAATCGGATTTTAGTGTTGATTGTAGTTTTATCTTTTTCTTCCTGGGCCTCCCGTCAGTAACTAACTCAGCGGTTGGTCTGCTCTGAGCCCGGAGAGGGGAGCCAAGAACTCTTGGGTTCTCTGGCCTTGGCTGAGTCACTTCCCATTGGTTCTGGCGTCTGTCTCGCGGGAAGGAGCGGGTGAAGATGTACAGTCCCAAGTATCTCTGTCCCAGACTGCCTGGGAGCCGCAGTTCACGCGACCCGGCAGGTTCACTCCAGTTTGTGAAGGGAAGCAGAAGGACGGGAGTCAGCTCGCCTGACAGCTGAGAAATGTCAATTTCACGGGCAGGAAAACTTCCCCTTCCCAGAGAGCAGGGAGTGGAAACTGATCGGATCAGAATCTCCACTGCTCTGCTGCCCATGTCCTTGCAGGGAGCCTGTTAGAGGCATGAAGGCAGTTGGAGAAGATCAGCGAAGTAGCAGCCCTTTGTTCCAGGCCCACGTGAGGACCAGACATTCACCCAACACTAAGCCGTGGGCCCTGGGCTTGCTCAGCTATGAAGACAATAGAGCAGCCGCGGCAGTGCCAGATAAACCATGGTGCATTAGTGCCGCCAGAGCCCAGGCAGAGCAGAGAGGCCACGGTGCAGTAAAGGCTGGATCTGGGGCCTTCCCCCCAACCCAGCCGCCTGGCAGCACTAGGCCCAAGGCCTCCGGCTGGGGAAAGGGGCAACCAGTGGAGTCCAGGTAAACGATGACTCCAACTCAAATCAGACGCCTGTTTCCAGGCGCCCTCCCACCTGCAGCCAGCACTCACTGTGTCCATGGCGAGGGAGGCTCCCCGCCCCAGGGAGAGGTTGGTCAGTAGTTTGACAGCCAGGCGGGTGCAGCTCTCTCCCATCATGACCTTGGAGTACCCTTGGGTCCTGGCCGTGTGGAGGATCAGGTGGTTCCTGAAGGAGAAGCAGCCAGGAGTGAGTGAGGGCTGCAGTCCGGACACAGGCAGAGACTCTGAGCACATCAGCCCTGGACAGCTCCTCGCAGATGCCAGCTCACCAGCAAGTCTCCCACCCTTTGCAGCACCCAGGGCGAGGCAGAGGGGCCATGTGGGGCAGCAGCGCCCACTCCTCCATGGGGGGCTTCAGAGGAGAGAGCCGAGATCTCGAGGGAGCTGGGGAGAGGAGATGAGCAGGGCTGGGCTTTCCCAAGGCCCTGAAGGGGGATCAGCCTCCAAACCCCACTGAATTCCAAAGGCAGCTGGATGCCTTGCAAAACCCTGGCCTAGACAACTCATCCTGAGATCCCCGCAGCTCTGGCCCGAGAGCGAGGGGAGAGACGGACGCTCCCCAAGGACGGGAGCTGCAGCATCATGGCTGGAAAGCAGTGCATGCTGGGATGGATCGGAGGACAAGTGGCAGGGTCAGAGGGCAAAGCATGCAGCCCTGCCCACCCCCACAGCATTCTGGAGGGGGCTCACCGCAGGGTCTGCAGCAGCTCTTCTTTAGCTGTTAACGTCTTCACGGACCCAAAGAGCCGGATCAGCTGCTCGGTCCGGACGGTGCCCAGGAGCCTGGCTTCCAGGGCAGCCCGCCCCTCCGTTCCGGGCGCAGCCCGCATGCTGAACTCGGCAAGCTTCTCCTGGATCTGCCTCTCGGGCAGAGAGGAGCCTCCGCCCTCCTCCTGCCTCTGCCGGCGGATAAAGCCCTCCACTGCCTCCTTGTAGCTGTTCTTGGGGCCTGCGGGACTGTGGGGCACACGCTGCAGGATGGAGCTGGGCAAGTCAAACACCTGCATGGAGCAAGCAAAAGATGGATCTTGTTAGCCACAGCGAGCGCCTGCATGGTGCTTCCGAGACTCCCACCCGCTGGCAGTGAGATCGGTGCCTTGGGAGCTGGCAAAACCCAGACAACGGAGGAGCCCTGGGGACCTTGTGCCAGAGATGGGCTTAAAGGCCAGGAGTCCTGGCTCCAGCTCCCCGCTCACACCAGGCTTCCGCTCTAATACATAAGAACGACCCTAATGGGTCAGACCAAAGGTCCATCAAGCCCAGTGTCCTGTCATCTGATAGTGGCCAGTGCCCCAGAGGGAATGAACAGAACAGGGAATCATCAAGTGATCCATCCCGTCGCTCGTTCCTAGCTTCTGGCAAACAGAGGCTAGGGACACCATTCCTGCCCATCCTGGCTAATAGCCATTGATAGACCTATCCTCCAGGAACTTATCTAGTTCTTTTTTGAACCATGGCCTTCACAACATCCTCTAGCAAGGAGTTCCACAGGTTGACTGTGCACTGTGTGAAGAAATACTTGCTTTTGTTTGTTTTAAACTTGCTGCCTATTAATTCCATTTGGTGGCCCCTAGTTCTCGTGTTAGTAGTAGTAAACAACACTTCCTTATCTATTTTCTCTACACCCGTCATGATTGTATAGACCTCATTCACATCTTTCCCTTAGCCATCACTCTTCCAAGCTGAAAAGTCCCAGTCTTATTAATCTCTTCTCATACAGAAACCGTTCTATACCCCTGATCATTTTTGTTGCCCTTTTTTGAACCTTTTCCAATTCCAATATATCTTCTCTGAGATAGGGCAACTACATCTGCACACAGTATTCAAGATGTGGGTGTACCATGGATTTATATAGGTATTTTCTGTCCTATTAGCTATCCCTTTCTTAATTATTCTCAGCATTCTGTTTGCTTTTTTGACTGCCGCTGCACACTGAGTGGATGTTTTCAGAGAACTGTCCACAATGACTCCAAGATCTTTCTTGAGTGGGAACAGCTAACCTAGACCTCATCATTGTATATGTATAATTGGGATTGTGTTTTCCAATGTGCATTTCTTTGCATTTATCAACATCAAATTTCATCTGCCATTTTGTTGCCCAGTCACCCAGTTTTGAGAGATCCTTCTGTAGCTCTTCACAGTCTGTCTGGGGCTCAACTATCTTGAGTAGTTTTGGATCATCTGCAAATTTTGCCACCTCATGGTCTCATTCAGGCCCTATCATGGCTAAGGGCACCTGGCCCAGGCCTCCTCCACCCCAGCCTTGTCAGCCCCTATTTGACAGATTTGTGCCTCTCACTCCTAGGGCACTGGGTGGCCACCCCGAGCAGGGGCCTCGGACGTCTCCTCCAGAGGCTCTTCTCCGAACACATGGAATCACAGCAAAGGTGGGGGGTCTGGGGCATGTGATCTCTCGCCCAATGTCTGTCCCAGTGTGGGAGCCCCAGCTCCCGGCAATGCAATTCTGCCCCAGTGCTCCCCATGGCCGTGACCCCACTGTACCTCTTCTAGGTGGGCCAGGTGATATGGAAACCCTGAGGCTTGCAGGATGGTCTCCATCTGGAGCAGCGTCTCCTCTCTCTCAGCCAGGCTTTGTCCGCACACGGCTCCCTCTGGGTAGCAAACAAGAGATGCCAGATGAGGAGAGTTTGCTACCTTGTAGGAGAGATTCTCCGTCTGTGGGGAGGGGGTGGCCTAGGACGTTTCAGCCAACCCAGAAGGCAGGCAGCCACATCTCCCTCCTCACCAACTAAGGCAGGAAGCAGGGAGCTGGGGCTCTCTAAGGCTTGGGAAGGGGGATACGGGCCTGCAGGCCTTGAAGGCTGCATACAATGGAGAAAACTCCAGCCACCCTTCTCTTTAAGACAAGAGTGCAGCCTGGGGAGTAGTTCCTGGCAATGCTCCATCTTCCTACAGGCAGCCAGACCTGACCATCTCCAGGTGGGACCTGGATTCTCCATGGGCAGCCCGGAGCCATGCTGCAGAACTTTAGACGCATACGCCCCACCTTCCTCATCTCCGTATACAGTATTCACCAATACCCAGTTAGGTGTAGTACATAGCATACGAGTAGGTATTCTGTGCATGGGTTTATATATCTGCGTGTCGGGAAGTTATGTTAACAATGAATTATGCTCTTCCCACAATTCTGTTCATCCATGTCAAGTATCCCATAATGCTCTGCAAAGCTGGAGTCAGCTTTGGCATTAGAAAATACGAAACTTGTCCAAGGCAAAATACACGAATGTTCTGCCCTGCACAGTGGGGAGGTTTCTTCACATCCCTGGAGTGCTAGTATCCAAACGAAGATAAGGAACGAATAGGCCAGCAAGTGACGGAACCAGTATGAAGGGAGGGGTTGGACCTCAGTGACGTGTAAAGAGCTCTGTAACTTGTAAATACCGCTAGCTGAAATGTGGCTCTTTGAAGCACCTCCTCCGTGCACAGCGACCCCACCGCAGAGTTTGTTTCCTGGCTGGAGGGGTGTTCATAGCCTTGTGTTACACTGGCTCCTCTTTAGATGACGCATTTGGCTCAGTTCAGCAGGTTGGTCTCTTGAAGGTTTTTAGGACTGAAACGCGAGTGTAGCCCAACAACAGGCTATGCCACTGAGTCAGCAGCAGCACCCAGCAAGAGAACCCAGAAGAAATACACTGATCCGCCAGCCAAGCCCCACTCCCTTTCAACACCCCCAGGGACATCAGGAAGGGTAGAAGGATCCCTCAGGGACAATTGCCTCCATCTTCAATCAGGCAGAGCCGCTCCACCCATCCAATCACAGCGTCTCTACTCCTACGCTGCCATGCGAAGAGCGCCCATCTGATCGGGAAATGAAGCACTGTCCAGCCCATGCACCTGCCGGAGTCTGGGAAAAGACCTGCTAACTTGTGCTCAGGTAGGGGCCAGACTGGGATTGCTCTGCAGTCTCTGGAGATGGAAGCACAATTGGTGCACAAACCCCCTGGTCCATCACCGCCCCATGGGACAGGGGGCTGATGTAGCTGCCCAGTGTGTTGTCTCTTCACATTTAAAGAGAGCAGCTAGCAGCTGCAGATAAGCCTTAGCCTATCTGTGGTGGGGGTACACATACCCCACCCTCAGCTGGGCAGGGGAAGGGTTATTGAGGACAAGGAAATTAGAGGGGGCAGTGCGAGGCTCTAAGTCCCCCAAGCTCCCCAAGGGAAGGAATCTCTCCCTGCTTCCTGCCCAGGGAGAGGAGAACCAGGACAGGTGGGGAAGCTGCTGGAAGGAGCTGCTGCCTGAGGAGGGGATACTGTGAGTGATGGATCAGGCTGAGATCCCTACTCCTGAGCCCACAGCTTGGCCCGGCTTGCTGGGAGCTCTGGCTGGAGGGGTGTGGGAGCCTTTGAGTGGCCACAGCCTGCCTGAGAAGGGGCCACCATCCACCTGCCCGCCCTGTGTGTCTGAAGTGTGCCTCCCCTGGGTGCCACTCACTGAACCAGACTTGCTTAACCCCCCCGGCAGTGCACTGGCCATCTCACTGCTTGCTTGGGGATCCTGCCTCTCCAGGCCCGAAGGGACACTGCCAGCAACAGGAGAGCTGAGAAACTAGACAGGCCTAAACAGTGAGAGGGGAACTATCTGAAACCAGACTCTCTTAATGCTGGACAGCGTCAACAGAGTCCAGAGGGTTCTGGTTGTAAGCCAGCCCAAGGCCGTGTGCACAGAATGGATCGGGAGCAGGGCAGATTGCTGGGTTACCGTCAACATAGATGATGCCCGGTATAAAGCGCAGTTTCTTGGCTGTCTCCCGACTCAGCCCCTGAGAAGAGAAATGGGAATGAGCTGCTCGCCCCAAGCACTGGGAAATGTAATTCATGGTTGCAGGTCTTAGCAACAGCCCCCGGACCTAGCAGAGAGTGCAGGTCTGACTCCTCTAATCCTGGCTGTTCGAGAGGCATTCCCACAGCCCTGGCAGAGATGGTAAATGTTTCTACTTAACAACACACTTAGATCTCATGGGCTGAAGGCCCCAGCCTAGATTGTAATCAACACCTGATCGCACTCAGACATTGATCTGGCCTCTTACACGCCCCATTTGGACGCACAGTCACAGTAACTGTGGGCGTAGCTTAGATGCCTCCCTCGCTCAGACTTCCCCGGGGGGCTACAAACTTCCCACCTTTTGGCAACCGAGAGCTGCAGGTGCACTGGACAGGAGTTGTGAGAACTACTAAGGAGTCACATTCAGTGACTGCACTACTGCATGGGGGCATAGAGACGCAGACAACCCTCCTGGGAGATCAAGTCCCTCCCCACAAAGCAATGCTTTCCTCTCTGCTAGTTCATCAGCCTCCTCTTAACCATCTCTAATATCCCTGCTCCGGTCCAGGTGGCTGTTCCTTCCTCTAACTGCTCCTAACAGCTAGCAAGTTTCCATGCAGAGCGGATACCTCTTGGACTTGTCGAAGCATTGAGCTGGAGGCAGGTCCACCCGATAACGCAAGAAGAACCTGGAAGGGAGATAGGAGAGAGACTTAACCATCCATCCATCTCTGCTTCCTTCCCACATCCAACACAAACAGCAACTCTACCTTCTCTCCTGGGTAAATGGCACGGTTCTTCCCAAGCATCGCACGGAACTTGTGAACAAAATACTCCCGAAAGCAGGCCCTTGGAAACAGACACGCACGTAAGTAATTGGAAACTACACTCCCAACCTTACGCGAGATACCAGCCTTGGCAGGCAGTTCCTCAGGCACCTGCATCTCGCGGCTAATAAAGCTTTGACTCCAGCTTGACAGGCCATCCAGGAGGCACAGTGAATTGCCTGCTAACCTGCCCGAGAGCAAAGTCAGTCAATGAGTCCCCCTTAAGATTTCATCAATTAGCTTCTGTCTGACAGCAAGACAGCTCCAGTTTGGGGACCCAGAGATCTGTGAAGATCCATTTTAAAGCTAGTCTGGGAAACCAGGCATGCTGGACTGGATCCCTCTCTAGCCCGCTAAGTCAAAACACTTAAACAAAATAAAATGCCCAAGAGGAAAACCTGGCCCCCTATCGCCTTGTGCTCATTTTTACCCTGACCGCTCTGAACTGAAGTAGTTCCCCAACCTCAGTCCAGAGCTGTCAGGGTAAAAATGAGTGCAAGGCGATAGATGGCCACTTGTGCAAAGAACATAGGCAAATATGTAGGTGCATGCATGCGTGCTGGTAACTGCAACGATAGTTCTGATCACTTGCGTGCGTGCAGTTGCTTGGGTAGGACTCTCACTCACAGTAGTACCTGTACAAACTGCCTATGCCACTGCAAACCCGGGCATTCAAAAACCTGGCCTGCAGAATGCAAACAAATCAACAGCCGAGATTCATATAAAAACGATATGGGGCAGATTAGATCTGTTTGTTTTTCAAATTAAAAAAAAAAATATGAACCAACACCCCTTCTCTAGGCTCAGAACCCGTTTCTCCATAACTAAGGTCCTGTCTCACAGTAGCTCTTGCATGTCTTTTTAAGGGGGAGGGATAGCTCAGTGGTTTGAGCAATGGCCTGCTAAACCCAGGGTTGTGAGCTCAATCCTTGAGGGGGCCATTTAGGGAGCTGGGGCAAAAAATCTGTCAGGGGACAGTACTTGGTCCTGCTACTGTAGGCAGGGGACTGGACTCAATAAGGTCTTTCCAGTCCTATGAGATAAGTATATATATATTTTCTTTAATGCAATGGTAGCGATTGGGTCTCTGCAGAAACAAAAAGATGCAAATCCAAAGCCAGGGCCTTCCAGGGCAACTCCCCCCACTCCTGAATGAGCTCAGTCTGCCACACACAACTGTTGTGCACTTTATTATCTAGTTGGTTTGAATCTCTCTTGCAACCCTCATCATAAACAGCCCAATTTCAAACAGATTTATAAAGATCAGTAAATGAGGTTCTAAAGGTGGGAACATTCTGGCCTTCTAAACAGAATTTCCTCTTGCAATTCACTACAGCTGTTTCTTTCTTACTTGCAAAAGGCATCTCCAACACGAATGACTAACACAGGAGAGGCCTCCTTGCACTTCATGCACTTCTGCGCACAGCTGGGGAAAGAGACAAAGTGAACCCATTACCACTCTAAGGACCACCTTCAGGCATAGAGCATTGCAAACCACCAAGAGCTTGCTTAAACACTCAAGATACCAGGTGCTTTGTAAGTATGGAGATGAAAGACGGGTGTAGTACAATTGTATTTTTTTAAGAAATTAATTTGGGGTTGATGTGGGAACTCTAGAGACGGACATGCTGTGGTTATGTACACATGGGAGGTTGCAGCACAACCACTGACCTAGCAGTACAAGTCCGTTACATTATTAGGCCTGAGCTGACCAGTTACCACCTCCAACTACACAAATCTCAGTGCACATGTCAGTTGGGTCAGGTCCAGTTTTCAAAACACAAACCCGGAGGCATGTGTACAAGTGGGTCTTTGCACACACACAGCTGCTGTTGTGCCATGCCAATTGTAGCCACGTGAAAATCACCCCAGACAGGTCCAGGGGCACCCTGCTATTTCTCTCTCCTGAAGGACCAGAGCACTAAGGGGCGGGCGAAATACGTACAGTACAAGGCAATGGTCACCTTTGAGGCTATTTGCCGGTGTCTTGTAGCACCCAAAGGCCCCGGTGAGGAGCAGTGTCCCATTGGGCGGGGCACTGTAACACCCCCCACCCCGCGGCCGGGACTCAGGATGGAGGCTGGCACAGCTACGTCGCTCGGGGAGGTGAAAAATCCACATCGCTGAGCAACGTGACTACGCCGGCCGAGGTCCCAGTGTAGACGCAGCAACGCTCCCCCCCAAGGGAGCCGGGCAGGCGGCGGGCTCTAAGGCCAGAGCTGGCCCGGCCCGGCCCGGCTCCAGCCGGGCGGTTAAAGTGGCCTTGCCCGGCCCTGGCTCATGCTGGACCCCGGGGGACGCTGGTCCCATCCCCCGCGGCAGGCCGGGCTCTCACCTGACGCGGGGCCGCCTCTGGGGCCGGTCGCAGCCCCCGTACTCCTCCTGCGCCTGACACATGGCGGCAGCCCCTCCGTCCGCCCCGCTTCCGGCGCGCCCCTTTCACGTCACCGCCCCGCGCCAAGCGCGCGGTGATGAGGAAGGTGCGCGCATGCGCACGGAGGAGGGGGGGTCCTCGCGCTCCCGCCCCTCCCTCATGGCGGCCGCGATGTTCCGGAGTCTGTTGGTCTCCGCGGCCCAGCAGCGGCCTCAGGCCCCGGGCCCGGGCGGGGCCCCCCGGGAGCAGCCGCCCGGCGCCCCCGCCCCCGACACGCTGGAGGCGCAATTCAGCTGCCCCATCTGCCTGGAGGTCTATCACCGGGCCGTGTGCATCGGGGGCTGCGGCCACACGTGAGCGCGGGGGGGGGTCCCGGGGGGGCAACGGGCCTGGGGGGGCGATAGAGGAGAAACCACCCTGGAGCCCATCACCCGGGGGGGGGGGGGGGGGGGGGGGGGGGGGGGGGGGGGGGG
>ML677343.1:32077680-32112861 GCA_007922305.1 Dermatemys mawii | reverse complement strand
CCCCCCCCAACGCTGGGTCTGGAGCCCCTCCCCCCGCCGACCCTGCTCGGACCGCGCCGAGCACAGCCCGGCTTCCAGCCCTGCCGGGGGTAGCCGGTGCGCTCTTCGCAGGGGGCTGAACGTGACTCTCACACAACATCCCCTGCCTGCGGGGCTCCCCCAGGGGCCCCATTACACCCAAGGGGCTCGTGAGCGGTGGGGCGCTTGTCTCGAATGGGGCGCCTTGTTTGGGGTCTCTTTGGGCATTGTGGTGTTGTAGCAGATCATCTAACAGCAGAGTCACCCTAAGAAACGCCTTGCTATGCGACTGTCTTATGACTAGATTCCCCGGAGCGTGAGGCAGTTGTGAGTGTCAGAGCCTGCACTCTTTGTTTGGACTGATTTTAACTCTGGAGCAAACGCTACTTAGGCTGGCGATGGTGGTTTGCGTGTGTGTCAGCGGCAACGTGCAAAGTGCATTGCAGAAGAGCTCTGCCCTGAAGAGCTTACAGTCTAATTGGGCAAGAGGCGAAGGAGACGGGATGGAATTGACAGAAGGCAGCTTGAGGGACAATGTCCCTGGCCTCTGTTTGCCAGAAGCTGGGAATGGGCGACAGGGGATGGATCATTTAATGATTCCCTGTTCTGTCCATTCCCTCCGGGGCACCTGGCATTGGCCACTGTCATAAGACAGGACACTGGGTTGGATGGACCTTTGGTCTGACCCAGTCTGGCTGTTCTTATGTTCACTGCTAGCAGATGTCATATTCCATTGGCTTTGTTTTGATCTAGGGCACAGGAGGAGCTGCAAGATTTATAGGGTGCCTGGAAGGAAGCATTTCATAGACCGTCCCTTGATTTTCCCTTTTGATTACAACCAGAAGTTGTTTCCAGGCTATTTTGGAGAATTCCAATTTAAATACTGGCAGTGCTGAATGAAACAGCGAAACTTACTGCCTCCTTTGCCGTCTCTGACTTTTCCTCAATCTCCCCTCATCACCTCCTTGATGTAAATAGCTAAGCTGGGGAGTGGTGACTGCACTGATGGTCTGGGTATTCCATAAGCTGCCACCCAGGTGTGACCGTGATGGGCACTTCAGCAATGTGAGTGAGGGCAGAACAGAGCACTGCATAGTAAAATGGCAGCTGGAGTGAAAGGATTGTCTTCTAATGACGACACCAGCAGACTGGAGTTTTGTAGTGCCCTGTGCTTGCGTAGTTATCTGTGAATCTCCTAAGAGGTTCCTGGGGAAAACCCACAAAGGACAAGCCCGTCCTTGGCAAAACAAGTTAAGAGAGAGCCTCATTTGTTGATGAAGGACGTTAGACTCGGGAAAGGGAGGCCTGCGGGAGGAGATGGGGTACAAACCTCTGGTTACAGTGTAGCAGACAGACAGACATTGAGGTGGTTCTGTTCATGTAAAATACACTCCTGCTGGTAGATGACCGTAGCTTGGTGGTTTGAGGTCACTAGCAGTGGAAAAACTTGCAGCTGATGAGCTTTGCCCTGCAGTTCCAGGGAGTGCACTGTCTGGGGGTGCATTCTCAAATGGAGCATCCCGTGAGGGGGATGGGAGGCTAACTGTTTGGGAGTCTGCAAATGACAGGGCCTGGCCTGCTGACTTCTCTCTCCTCTTCTGCAACTTTTCTGTATCGTGCTGGTGTGTGAAAGACTGTTAAATCAACCAGGGAACACCGGCGCCTTTGACTATTTCCAGATGCTTAGTTCTGAGCCGTATTCCCCTGGAGAAGTAAACAGTTTAAAAACACCTCAGCAGGCTGATGGAGCCCAAAGCTCTTCTTGAACTTCCTTCAGAGCCTGAAAAATGTCCAGCACGTCCAAATCACGAACTGCAGTTTAAAATCACCCTTTCTCTGGACCCATGACAAACCTGGCAGGTTCTGGGTTGCTCTGCCATTGCTCACTTTTACTGTTAATGAACCAGGCAGGATCAGCAATCCCAAGATTCAGTTCAGAACGTGGCTTTCTCAACAGAGCATAGCAGAAGGACTGTACAGTGCATGCTCCTACATCAGGCCAAGCTGGCTGGTCCAATTTTAGGCTTCACCCTGTCCCAGTGGCATTTCTTTTATTAATTGAGCCTCAGAGGTCAACACTGTGCCAGCAGATAAGGAGACAACACGGGACCCAACAAGCTTGTGGTCTACTGGAAACAAACAAAGCTATTCTGATACCTAGCCCTGCAACGGTGACTCCTGCCGGAATCCTGCTCCTTTTGTTGTGGTCCTCTTTGGGTTCCTGGGGCGGACTTGGCCCGCCTGCAGTACTGTCTCAGTAATGATTGAGCATGATGTGGAGGGCAGCCATGTCTATCACTGTGCCTGTCCTTCCTGTAGACACAGTGGTGTATGTACCAGCTACAGGTGGGAATCTTGCAGGGGACAATGTTGGAAAGCTTCCTTGTGAAGAGGAGTGGGCTGTCATCTCAGCATCCAGGTCATAATGGAAGGAAGGAAGGAAGGGGGGTGGGTCCCTGTGAGGGAGTAGGCCGGAATGAGGCTGTGGGTGAGCAGAGCTTTGATGGTCCTAGGCTTACGCTTGGTGGTGGAATGGTAGAGGAAAGGTGGTAGAAAGTCTGCACAGGTGGTTGGTGATATGATGAAGATTGCTAGCAGCATCTGGAGGGAGAAGCAAGGAGAGCAGATTGCAGGAATTAAGGAGAGGTGACCAAGGTTCACTCGAGGGCTTTAGGTCTTGTTTTCACTAGGAAGAAGTTGTGGGAGCTAAAACTTAAACTTGAGAGACAGAGTTGTCAGTAGTGATGGCAAAGGCAGCATCGGGGAGGGATGTGAGTTTATTTGACTAAAGTGCCTTTGAGTCGGTGACCAAACTCCTTAAGTTGATACCTCTGTCACGGAGTCCCCGGGGCGATGGCCTGGGCCTGCTCCCTACGAAGCCAGTCAGGACTTCGGGGGGGAAGCTTCTTCTCCGTAAACAGCCTGTCTTCAAGGCTAGGAGCTTCACAGCATACAGCTTCCACCTTCCTGGGTCTGACCTCCAAGCATTCAGCACCTTCTGCCCCTCCTTGCACTTCCCCCAGCGAGCCCGCCCAGGCGGAGTCCTGGGGGAGCCCATGGGTCCTGCACCCCAACTCCACAGTCAGACGTGACTCTTAGCCAGCCAGTAAAACAGAGGTTTATTAGATGACAGGTACCTGGTCTAACACAGACGGTGCAGCGAACGCAACCCCTCAGCTGGATCCATTTTGGGGCCAGGGAGCCAGGCCAACCTGCCTGAAGCTCTCTGCCTCTTCCCAGCCAGATCCAGACTGAAAATCACCCCTCACCTCCTCCCCTGCTTCCTTTGTCTCCTTCCCAGGCAGGAGGTCAGGTGACCTCTTTCTTCCCCCCCCTCCCACCACCACCTGGAGTCAAGTTACAGCTTCAGGTACGTCAAGAATCAGAGGGGAGTACGGACACCTTCACACAATAGTCAGAGGAGCCATTGAGAGCATTTCTATTCCCTCACAACCTCACCCTGCCTGTCCAAGGGGCTGGACTCTTCGCGAGCTGCCTGTGCAAAGAGGATCCTGTGGTCCTTCTCTCTGTGCAATCTGCTGCATTGGAAGCTGCTGAGGAGAGGAGTCTGAGTGGAAGACAGGTTCGCTGGCGGCTCCCTGGTTTTGTTCAGGGGCAGGGCAGTGACCATGTGAACTGCCTCCCAACAGGAACTGCTTGTAAGTCTGTATTCCCCTCTCCTCATGCCACTGATCCAGAGAGAGTGGCAGGAAGTGCAGCTTTTGAGGACACCTGCTGCCTTTAAGATGGGAGCGAGTCCATCTTTGAACCAAGCAGGGGGAGTCGTTGAGGTCTGTTAGGTCAGTGGCAGGAAACTAAGCGAGTGACGTTCGGTGGGTGTGGAAAGTGTCGTGTACCACAGGGCTCTGCATTATCATTTGCTTGTGTTACCCTCATGCTTGCAGGCCCCAAGTGAGGCAAGGCCTTAGTGTGCTGTGTAAACACATAGTGAGGGACAATCCCTGCCCTGGAGAACTTAACTAAGTAGACAAAGGGTAGGAGAATGCAAAATGGGGCTGATGTTATTTCTCTAAACAAGGAAGAGCAACAAGGAGATGAAGCAACGTGCCTGGAGTTGTGCAGGGAGCGCGTGACGGAGCCTCATTTTGTTTTGACATTTTCAAAATGAGAAATTCTGGTTGTCTGGTTCAAAATGACATTTTGTTTTGAAATTTCAGCTAATTAAAAGAACAGAGAAGAGAAGAATGGTGAAGTCGAAACAAGATGTTCTGATTGACCGGAAATGTAAAAAAATCCATGTTTTAGGGCAAAAGTTTGAGATTTTGACTTTTCATGCCAATTTGAGATGGAGGGGAGAGGGGATAATTTCCAACTCTCCAATATTCATGGGACCAGTAAAACCTTTCCCACCTACCTCTAAATTGAAACATCCAACCCCACTCCAAGAGTTAGTTGTGGGTGGCAAGGCAGTGTTGGGTAAACTCCACTCTGTGTTATTGGGGAGCGGACAATGAACCAATTGCATGTTGACCTTAAAGAATTATGGACTCATTGCAGATTCCTTATGTCTATTTCAGAGCTGTTGAGGGTGTCTTGGATGAGCAAAGGAGGGAGGGAGTTCTTAATATAGCTGTCTGGAATGTTTCCATACTCAAACTATAGCTTCCAGTTTATTTTCAGCAGGGATCCCAACTCATCTTTACAGATGTCTACAGTTTTCCCTTTGCTCACAATAAAAAGCTATGGCCATCTAACTGTTCTGCTCTGGACAGATAAGCTCACAGTGGAAAGACTGCTGCGCTACCAAGAGGGATTTGCCTTTTTTGTCTCACCCATAGCCCAGAGGCCTGTTTCTAGTATAAAAGTTGATTTCCCAGAATCTCCTCTCCAGCACTTGATTTGAGGTCCCTGCTTCTGCAGGCATAAGAACTGTGAGAGAAGGCGATCCCCAGCCTAAATTCATCATGATCTGGCTGATTACTTCCCTCCCGTGAAGCCCTAAGTGGCTTGTTTTTGAAAATCATTGCATGACCATCTGCAGTGAAAGCACATTACCTGGTGTTGCTGCCTCACTGTGGGTCTCCGGATCACTGCTCAGATGCTTCCTGCCCTTCATCTGGGATTCATAGCGGAGCACTTTCTCCAGCTCGTATTTTGTGCATGGGTACACATGGAGATCAGTTAGATCTTATTCGTGTGACGCTGTGTAGTGCAGCGTGGAGTCTGCAAAGGCAAAGAGGCTCCTGTCTGCTTTCTGGCATGTATCCCCGCAAACGCTCCTTCTCACTCCATGTCTACAGCCAGGCCTCCCGTTAGAGGCAGTGCACTCATCGTTCACCCTCAATGAAGAAACGTTGGGGTATTCCCAACACCCCTTTGGCCTGTCCCCTGCTGGCTGCAATAGGTTCTGATAGTGCCGCTCAGCCCCAGAGTGTGGTCACTCCTCTCCAGCATTTGAAGTCTGGGATGTGGAGATTTAACCCCGCAGCTGCCAGGGAAAGGCAGTCACATTTTGTAGGCCTCACTTGGACTTGGAAGTGTAACCCTGAGGCGTTGAATTCCTGGATGGACGCTATCATGGGCAGTAGATGACCTAACTCTGGCCTTTGTTAGCGTCCAGGTGCTCAGTGTTGGTTTAAAGGAGCAGTGTGTCAATGTCACTTGCATGCCTTCTGTTGTCTGGTTAGCAACACCTCTGTGGCCCCCATCACTGCAGAATGTCAACTCAGTTGTGCAGAAACAGCCTGGAACAAACCAACCTCACTTGCTGTGTCGATGCAGGAGATGTTTTCCGTAATGAAGGACCAGACGGTAGAAGAGTGAACCCTTTCCCGCGGGCCAAGTCCATTGACTGTTACACTCCTAATTCCCGCAGGCTTGGGAACCACGGATCAAGAGCTGACTTTGCCCCAGAGAGCACCACTAGCTCTCGGCACCAGCCTGTGGATGTGATCTGAAACCTCCTTAATTCTCAATGATGTCTCCCAGTGAGGCTGTTGCAGAAGAGCTAGCATAAGGTGTCCTGTGAGAGGCCACAGGGAGGTATATGCAAAGCCAGACCTTGCTGCACAGCCTGAACTTCTTAACCACATCGGGTCAGCCCCTGCAGATGCTACGTTGGCTGTAGCCTGACACATGTCTGCTGGCTTCTGGGGAGGAAACCTGCCTTCCTGTGGGGGAAGCAACCTGAGCGAGTGTGGTCTGTTGCGGTCACGCATGCGATGGGCGTGTTCAGCTCTGTGTAAATCCCTTAATTAGAAGCCCCACCCCCCAACTCTCTGTTCTGGACACATCCAGATCCTTCTCTATGAGTAGGTGTGTCAGAGGGCATGTCGGGGCGGGGGGGAACCAAAATGCCCCGCGGCCCTTTCCTCCCCTCCCCTGGGCTGTGATACATAATGGTTCTCCTCTGAGCAACTTAATGGTTTTGTTTCTCCTCCAGATTTTGCGGGGAATGTTTGCAACCATGTCTCCAAGTGCCGTCTCCTCTGTGTCCACTCTGCCGCATGCCCTTTGACCCCAAAAAGGTGGAGAAGGCCTCAAATGTGGAAAAGCAGTTGTCCTCCTACAAGGCTCCCTGCAGAGGGTGCAGTAAGAAGGTAATCCATCTGAGTGGATGCAGTTGTGACTGCCCCATACCTGGTATTGTTAAGGGTCTCTTTGTCCTCCCCCCACAGTGAAAGGGACACTGGCTCTTGCTTAAATGCGTATCAGCTCCCTGACACCTCCAGCTTATTAGACCATCCAGACACCTCCAGACCATCCCCTTCGGGCTATACCAGCCCTTACTTCGTGTTGTAGGTTAGCAGTAGGTGTACCCCGGTCCCTGAGTCTCTTTGAAGTGTTCACCTGTAATGTCCAGCCCCTAATCCACTGAACACTCAAAGAAACAGGTTTGCTGTCTTAAGGGATCAGTGGACACACCTGTTTGTGTGATTCGGCTCGGATTCAGCACCTATTTTAATATCACAGCATTTAGATAGATTTGTGGTGAAATCAAGGATAAATTTATTATTAAAGGTTTAAGATTCAAAAGAGAGTGAATAAGGATAATGGAAACAAAAGTGTTTTATATAAAACAAAATCATAACACCCTTTCTAGAGTCTAAACTTAATAGGCTAACCTTCTGGCTAAAGAAATCTTATCTCAGCCAAGTCTTTTGCAACATCTTCCATCAAGGAAAGCAGAGAGCCCATTTTCATGAATATAAACATGCCATCCATTTACTTCCCCAATGCAGGCTAAAGGGGGTGTGTCTTTTTCCCTTCTAGTTATAGCCCCAAAATTCATTGTTCTTACTCAGAGCCAAGATAATCGTTGTGGCTTATTTTCCTGTAGCTTTCACATCTCTCTGTTGACTTCGTATGTAGATGTGCCGCCATTGTGTTGGCTTACAATGCTTAATTTACATGCAATTTCTTGTACCCTGTGTGGCCCATTGTACTAATCAAGGTTTTGTCTGTGCTCAGATGAGTGTTGGTTTATGCCCGAGCGCAGTATCTGTTTCAGGGGTTACTTCCTGCATCCCCAAAGATTGTGAATGGGAGGCAAGTGGGCTGTTCCATTACCAGGCATGTGGCTTGGATCCTCAGGGCAGCACGAGAAACAGGGTGCCCCACTGCTGTCAGAAAACCTGACCTTTGTTCAAGTGGGGGAGGCAGTCAAATAGCAGGAAGGACCAGCCTTGTACTCCTAAGCACCAGAGTGCGGGTCAGGAGAGCTGGATTCTGTTCGAGTCACAGTGTCTCCTTGAGTCAGTCACTTACCCTCTCTCTGCCTCCGTTTCCCCTCTGAACAATGAGGGTAATGCTTCCTACATCAGAGATGCTGAGGCTTAACTTGGGAATGTTTATAAAGTATTAGCGATGCTCTCGTGCAGGCCAAAGTCAATATTTTATTAAGTGGATGGATCCTTTAAAAAGAGAACCTGGGCCCTTATTTTCTCGCCGTTGCTTGACGCTTTCTAAAAGACAAATGTCGTCAGGTTTCCCTGTAATGATCATCTCCCCCACTCCATGTATTTGGAGTCAGCACACTCCTGGTTCTTGTTAGGCAGTTTACTGCTGACTGAGCTGTGGTGTGGACCTGATGTGGAAGCGTTAATTCCTCAGCACTAGTGCATATTATAGTGACAAGGTTGCACTGCTGTAGTTAAAGTTGTGTCAAGACTTCTGTTTAAAGGTCGAGCTTCCTAAGTCCTCTAAAATGGACATGCTTAGTTGGATTCCTTTGAAATTTGCTGTGCCTTGGGGAGAGTGCAGGGTGTGGCTAATGACCACAGTGTTTCCTTTTTGTCCTTTAATGCTGTTAGATGGAATCCTGTGAATGGGCCGTAGAAGGAGGTGAAGAGCTTGTACATTTCAGTGACACACTGGGGTTGGCAGAGTAATGGAGCCATTGTGTGTATGCGGACGTTGCTGAAAGAGGGCAGAGTTGACTGGATTTCCCGCTTTTCTAAATTTGAGTTTTGCTCAACCCAGTGTTCTGCAAGGGGCCGACATACCAACAAGCGACCTTCACTCTGTGTTACCATCGTGTTTTGCCACTGAATTTAACACAGATGTTTGGACTCCAGAGAACACTCCTCACGAAGCAGATCAAATTCTAGAACCCAGGCCATGGTTACACTGGCACTTTATAGCGCTATAAAGCCCCTACGAGCGCTATAACCTACTCTCCGTCCACACTGGCAAGGCACTAATAGCGCTATAACCGCGGAGTTATAGCGCTATTATAAATCCACCTCCTCATGGGGAATAAGGGCTGTAGCGCACCTGCTGTAGCGCTACAGGAAGAATGTGGACACCCACTGCGTATTAATTGGCCTCCAGCCTGTCCCATAATTCCCGTTCGAGCCACTCTGGTCATCACTTGCAAACTCTTTTGTCCTGTCCTCAGGTGACCACACGTCAGACCCGCCCTTTAAAGTTCCAGGGAAATTTGAAAATCCCCTTCCTGTTTGCTCCAGCCAAGCGTGGCGTGCTCTCAGGGAACTCTTGCAAGTGATCATTCTCATTGATCAGATTGATTGCGTGGCGTGGTCTCAGGGAATCCTTGCAGGTGATCATTCTCATTGATCTGATTGATTGCGTGGCGTGGTCTCAGGGAATCGTTGCAGGTGATCATTCAGATTGATCATCATGACTCCACGTGCCATGCCTCCTCGCAATAGGCGATCCCCAGCATGGAGCAATAGTGAGGTGCTGGACCTCATCAGCTGCTGGGGGGAAGAGGCTGTTCAGTCTCAGCTGCGGTCTAGCCGCAGGAATTTTGACACCTATGGGCAGATATCACGGGCCTTGGCAGAAAGAGGCCATGAGCGGGACACTCTGCAGTGCCGTGTTAAGGTAAAGGAGCTTAGGAATGCGTATCGCAAAGCCCGCGAGGCAAACGGCCGCTCCGGGGCAGCCCCGGTGACTTGCAGATTTTATAAGGAGCTGCACGCGATACTTGGTGGTGATCCCACGGTCACTCCATCGACCACCACGGACACTTCCCAGCCCACCAGTGAAGGAGGGGGTGAGGAGGAGGACGAAGAGCAGGAGGATGAAGAAGAGGAGGAGGATGAGGACGAGGCAGCAGCGATCCAGGGCACGGAGGAGTCCCTGGATGCATGCAGCCAGGAGCTCTTCTCAACCCAGGAGGGCAGCCAGCCACAGCGTCCGGCGGTTGCAGGGGCCAGCTCAGCAGCGGATTGCGGAGGTAAAGCTGCTTTTCTATGGGGAAGGCTGGCAGCTTGGGGTGGAAAGGGATGAGGGGGGCATTCCACCTGGTGCTCTGTTCAAGCCAGGAGGAGGGCAGGGGGGCATGCAGCCAGGAGCTCTCCTCTAAAGCCAGGAGGAGGGCGGACAGCCACAGCGTCCGGCAGTTGCAGGGGCCAGCTCAGCAGTGCATTGCGGCGGTAAAGCTGCTTTTCTATGGGGAAGGCAGGCAGCTTGGGGTGGAAGGGGATGCTTGCATGCTTGCCTACATGTGGAATAGTGCATTGATGTAGTCTATCACCTCGCGGTAGTCATCATCAGTAATCTCTTCAAAGGTCTCAATAAGAGCACTTGCAATGCGCCTGCGCAGGTTTCCCGGGAGAGCCAGCGTGGTCCCCGTCCCGGTCACGGTCACTAGTCCCTGCCACTGTGCTACAATGGGTGGGGGGAGCATTGCTGCACATAGGCACGCTGCATATGGCCCTGGGCGGAAGCCGCATCTTAATAAAATCCCTTCCCTTTGCTCCTCAGTGACTCGAAGCAACGAGATATCTTCCAGGACAAACACCTACGGAGAATGTTGGAACAGTGTTCAGAGTAGGGCTCCTGCAACGTACCGGCACTCCCCACCCCCTCCCCCGCCACAGCTTCTCAGGGCAGGGAAAAAATCATTTCCCTTGCCTCTGGAGTCCACTCACCATGGCAGGGGCTCCGTTGCTGTATCTGTGCTGTCTGCGGGACAGGCAAACGGGGAATGCGGGGGAATGATAGGCATGTCTGCTCTTTACAAGGGAACCACTGTGAAATGTATCTTTTTATTTTAGAAGGGTCGTCCTTCACCCCTTTGCCATCGCTCTTATCAACAGCTGAGAGGCTCAGGCGACTGAGGAAGCGGCCACGAAGGAGCAAAGAGGATCTTGTACAGCAAGTAATGCAACAGGCTGTAACGGAGAATCGAGTTGCACAGAGGTGGAGGGAGAATGAGAGCAAGTTGAGGGAGAAGGCGCGGAAGGAGAACGCGATTCACCGCCGGAAAAGCACCGACAAGCTGCTCTCATTACTGCAGCTTCAATTGCAGACTATGCAGCGGCTTGTCACCCTTCAGGAGCAGAAGCTCCGCACCCACCACCCCAATTATCGTTTGCCCCAACTCCCTTCCCCTTCCTTGCCTCTGTACCCTCCAGGCCAGTATCATCAGCCAAATGGTTATCACCATCCACAGCTGCCTCCAACCCCTCTGTCTTCACCGGACAACCCCCAGACCATTATCCACTGCAGTCTACCCCTAATAACATGCCTTACTGGCCACCGCAAATGGGGTTCGGGGGACATGGCCAGTTTGAGGGCACTGGAGACTCAGAGACCCGGACATACTCCGATCTCTGACTGACCCCACGACACCCCCATTGCACCTCCCCTGCCTTCCCCCTCACATGCATCACAATATTTTCTTTCAGCAACCGAAGTACCTGTTCAATAAATGAATTGTCTTCTTAATAAATGGGTTTTTTTTATTAAGTGTACATACATTATTACAGGCTACAGAAAAGCAAATGCCTGTTCCTGTTAAAAGAATGCTCCCTCCCTCCCTCCCTCCATCTGCACCTCACTTCAGAACTGGCTTTCAGCCTCAAAATGCTCCCTCAAGGCTTCCCTGATCCTAACAGCCTCGCGCTGGTCCCCTCCATGAACCCTGCTCTCTGGCTGGGCATATGTGGCCTCCAGGCGTTGAACCTCAGAGGACCATGCCTGAGTGAAGCCTTCGCCCTTCCGCTCACAAAGATTATGTAGGGCACAGCATGCGGAAATAACCGCGGAGATACTACCCTCGGCCAAATCTAGCCTCCCATAAAGACAACGCCAGCGCGCCTTCAGACGCCCAAAAGCACACTCCACAGTCATTCGACAACGGCTAAGCCTGTAGTTGAACCTTTCCTGACTGCTGTCCAGGCTCCCTGTGTACGGTTTCATGAGCCAGGGCATTAAAGGGTAAGCAGGGTCACCAAGAATCACTATGGGCATTTCCACTTCCCCCACGGGGATCCTCTGGTCTGGGAAAAAAGTCCCGGCTTGCAGCTTCATGAACAGGCCGGTGTTGCGGAAGATGCGAGCGTCATGCACCTTTCCAGACCAGCCAGCGTTAATGTCAGTAAAACGCCCACGGTGATCCACAAGCGCCTGGAGAACCATGGAGAAGTACCCCTTTCGGTTAACGTACTCCTCAGCTAGGTGGGCGGGCGCGAGAATGGGTATATGGGTCCCATCTATCGCCCCACCACAGTTAGGGAAACCCATTTCTTCAAAGCCAGCCACGATGTCATGCACGTTATCCAGAGTCACGATTTTTCGTAGCAGGATGCGATTGATGGCCCTGCACACTTGCATCAGCACAACTCCAACGGTCGACTTTCCAACCCCAAACTGGTTGGCCACCGATCGGTAGCTGTCTGGGGTAGCCAGCTTCCAGATCGCGATAGCCACCCGCTTCTCCATCGGGAGGGCAGCTCTCAGTCTGGTGTCCTTGCGCCGCAGGGCAGGGGCGAGTTCAGCACACAGTCCCATGAAAGTGGCTTTTCTCATTCGAAAGTTTTGCAGCCACTGCTCGTCGTCCCAGACTTGCATGACGATGCGATCCCACCACTCTGTGCTCGTTTCCCGTGCCCAGAAGCGGCGTTCAACAGCCGTGAGCATGTCCGTTAATGAGACAAGCAGCTTTGTGTCGAATGCATTCACCGCTTCGATCTCGTCTTCAGAATCATCACTGTCATCCTGCATGTCAAGGAATAACTCCACTGCACACAGAGATGTGCTGGCGACAGTCGTCAGCATGTCCCTCAGCAGTTCTGGATTCATTGCAGCACTCGACAATGGAAGACGGAGCGTGCCTTGCTGAAACCCTTGAAAGATGGCGCCGGAGCTGGAAGGAAACACAGGGATTGCTGGGATATGCCAAAAAGCATCATGGGTAGTTCAAACAGGATATAGAATGCCCCGCAAGTGACGCCCCCCCCCTACCACAAGCCATTGCGCCAGATCAGGAAGAGGTGTACTGTGGGATACCTGCCCTAATGCGCTGCTCTTAATGCCGTATTAACTGCCGCAAATGTGGCCATGCTATAGCGCTGGAGCAGCTCAGTGTGGACATACAATAGCGCTATTATTATTGCTGTATAAGGCGAGTGCTATAAGCAATAGCGCTATAATTTTGTAAGTGTAACCATACCCCCAGAATACTTGCTGGCGTTTCATCTCTTGTTTATTAGCAGCCTTACAGAGTGGGGTGTACTTCCGTCTAGAGCGAGTGAAAGAAGTTGGATGGACAGCCTTAGAGACCACAGCAGAGAGTGGATCTGACTAGGGCATTGTCTTGCCATCATGCCTCATCCCTGCCACATAGGGACCACCCGTGGGTAATCCAGACCTGGGTGCCGCTGAGGCTGGCAGGAAAGTTGTTCATTTATGGTGACTTTGTGATGTGGACACCTATCACCTAGGGGACTGAAACCCTTTCCCTCTGCTGTTCCAACACTTCACTTGCTGTCAAGCGAATAACTCTGTAACTCCCCGTGTACCTTGGAGCCTGGCATTTCTCTTCCTTGTTGAGAACTTGACTGTAAGTTTGGGTTGCCTTGAAGGGCCAGAGCGCTACCATGACTTGCTTTGGTCTTATGAAAAGGAAATGGACTTTCTTGGCAGTATCTGGGATCAGCTACATTAACCCACCCCGCTCCCCCGAAATTCTGTATCTCCTCACTGTAGCTGGTTGGTTGGTCGTTTTAGTTGGCTATAATGAGACACACTTTGGCCAAGGAATTCCACATCGGTGCAGATTGATGTGCAGTAATCCTAGTTGTCTCCTGTATTCTGACGCCTGTCAGAAAGTGTTTGGGGAGGCTGCTTTCTTCACACACTGGTCTGCTTGTGTGTGGCATCTTCCTTTATTTCCTCTTGCTGGAGAAATGCATCCCATGCTCCTTGGAGTTCTCAAAAATTGTCCTGGCTCTCCAATTATCTATTCTTTTTCTCCCTCTCTTTGTCTTTCTAGGTGACCCTAGCGAAGATGAGATCCCACGTTTCGTCCTGCACTAAGGTTCAAGAGCAGATGGCCAATTGCCCAAAGTTTGTTCCAGTGGTCCCAACTTCCCAGCCCATTCCTAGGTATTAAAATACCAAATTCCACCACTTCACAAGGGGAATCCTCCCATTTCATTTTCTGTAACAAATTCCTATTTAAACACTGCCACAAGGTGAACCAGAAACTGTCAGGTCAAATCTGGCCTTGACTGCTAGAGGGGTTTCGAAATAGGCTTTTCCAAAACCTGACCCAGCACAGATGTCGACGTGATTTTAAAAAAAAAATCCACAGGAAAAGCTTTTTCTTTTCCCCTGCACCATTTGCAGCTCTAACATTGTGTAGCATTGCTCTGGTGCCCAAGAACCGGGGGGTAATAGACTAGAAGCTGTCTGGAAGCAGAAAGGAAATGGACTAATGTGTTGTTTTGCCAGTTGGGAGAGATGCAGAAAGTAAACTGCGTGGCTGGTAAAATAGGTGAGCTAGACTTCAAAAGCTCCTTGAACTTGATTCTGCTCTCACTGGCTGTGATACAAACATGGAGTAATTCCACTGAAGCCACTGGAGGTGCATCAGCACGTGAGCAAAATCTTTGCCTTCAGCCTAAGGTGGTGGTTGGTGCCCCTGGTAAGGGAGTGACTCATGGTGTATCACATCCTTCAGCGTCCACTGGGGTTGGCTTGTCTCTGTGAAGCCAGTTCAGTTTTCACCTGTCCTCTTCCCTGTTGGTCTCTGTTGTGTTGAATTCCTGACTGCTGTTTCTTTTTAGCAATATTCCAAACCGTTCCACGTTTGTCTGCCCGTATTGTGGAGCCCGGAACCTGGACCAGCAGGAGCTGGTCAAGCACTGCATGGAGAACCACCGCAATGACCCCAACAAAGTGGTGAGCTTTCCTCAGGCAAGCGGGCGAGAATTTGGCACCGCAGCTTTGGTTTCCATGTCCGGCTCGTTGCTCGTGAACTTCTTACTGGGCAGAGAATGGGAGCGGGGTAACCTCCGGTGAATTGGAAGTTTCTACGTATTTTAATCAATCCCCTGTTCAAAGTCAACAGGCGCACACATCTGCTTCTGGGCATAAAGGACTATCCGCATTTCTAGCTCATTTAATCTTTGTTAAATCTCTTTGACAGGCAGACACGGAGCTGGATCTATTAGCTTTGCACGAGGTGCATTGCAGAGCAAGATCTGGGTTAAGCCTAGATTTCAGTGCCGTCTCCCTAACTCTAATGATTTTGCTTTGCCACTCACCTTCCACTACAATAGGCTGTGACTTTTAAGGGCCTCTTGTGCTTTTGAGATGGGAGCATCTTCTGTGTCGCTAAATGCGGCATGGAGGGATCACAGCTTTTTGGCAGGGAGCCCTCTGCATTTAATTGATTGTATTTCCTGTATCCCTTTCTGTTCCTGAGCCTATTGCGCTCAACACTCATCAGTGCTAAAAGGGACCATTTCCAGATTGCAAACACCTCTTTAACCCCCTAGAGCATCCTGGAGGGTTCCCGCGCTCTGTCACTTTCACACACCATTCTCACAGTTGCCTGTGCCCTTGTGGGAATCATGTGAGCACGCATAATGTCAAGGCAGTCCCAAAAATCTGCCCTATAAGTCTGGAGGCTTCCAGCACTAACCAACATGCCCAGCTCTCCAGCTTGTGGAGATGTGCAGCCTCTTTTGAAGAGGGTGTTTGCAGAAATTGCCTCTGACTGACGGAAATTAAAAAGCTGGTGTTTGGGCTGTGGGTGGCAGGCAGCAATTCCAAGAACTGCACCACATTGCTGGTCTTGTGACTTCCCTTTCCTCCCCTGTATGTTCTAGGTGTGCCCAGTCTGTTCAGCGATGCCCTGGGGGGACCCCAGCTACAAGAGCGCCAACTTCCTGCAGCATCTCCTACACAGGCACAAGTTCTCCTATGACACCTTTGTGGTGGGTACTGCCACAAATCAAAGTTCAAGTCACTTAGGGCCCGGGCCTGTTCCCACTGACCACGTTCCAGCCCTTAATCTGCTGGCCTTGGCTTCACATGTGGCTGGTCTGTATGAGAAATGAGAGCGTCACTTTTGTGTGCAATTATTGCACTGTTTTCATGCTGAGCTATCAGTTCCTGGCATCTTTTAGTGGGGAACGGAACAGGAAAGGTTTTCTTCTGTATCACAGGTATCTGTCCCAACCAGCTAAGTGACCTTGAAATAACTTCTGCCTTTAGATAGAATCACATCTGTACTGAGACAAAATAGCATGTTGGAATGGTGAAGCAAGACTCTGCAATAGGCTGTTGCAAGAAACTGTGTTGAACTATAGGAAGTTCCCCTCCTAGCCAGGCACAGGAGGGACGGGGGAGGGGTCCTGTGTGAAGGCTGAACTTTGTTCTTGTGGCCTGCACTTCTTGGAGACAGCTGTGTGTTGCTTGTGCTGTCATCTACTTTATTATTATAGTATGGCAGTAGTACCTTGAGGCCCAAGGGAGGGATCTGGGGCCATGGAGCTAGGACCTGGAGATGCACTCAATGAAACAGATTCCTGCCCCCAAGAGCCTACAGCCCGAGTGATGAACTTTGCCAGGTTGTGATTAAGGAGGCTGGGCAGGGGAGTTGGGAAAGGAAGAGTATTTAAGCCTTCTATCAGCTCGTATGTCCCAGTTAAACACACTGGGAAATGAGCAAGAAAACCTGCTAGGGTTACAAAGTTCCAGCCAAATGTGCTGTCAGGTTCATACCAGCCTCTAAGTGCAGGCTGAATCTCACCTGAGCTTAACACATTTTTAATGAACAAGGTTTCTGAGAGAGGTAAAGCTACTAATTCAGGAGCTGGGTTGTATTTGGTAGGCTCCATGCTGCCTTTTGGCACACAGCACGAGCTCCCTCTGCAGTCCGCACTGGGGACTTGAGAGAAGTGAGCTGGTGGCAATTCTGTGCAAGTAGTCACTGTTCCAGACAGCCTCAGGAAGATCTCCAGCCGTGAAAGGCTGGCCAGACTGTACTGGCATCTCAGCAAAGCGAAGGTCCAAGATGTGGCCATAAGCAAATAACTGTGTTGTACAAACAGCTGTGGGGCCTGTGCCCAAAAGGAGCGTTGTACGACATTGGACTGGCTGAGTCTAGCCCCGGGCTCTGAGACGTGCTCTTGCACAGCACTGTTGGAATCTGAGCTCCAGAGGCCATTCAGAAATACGGGACGTGCACAGTGTGCATGTGTGCCATGTCCTTCCCTGGTGCGGTGTGCAAATGAGAGCTCTGGCAGATCTCCCTCGCTGTTAATCTTTGCATGGGGGTGGGATGGTACTGTCCCCTCAAAGGCTGCAGCCAGGGCAGTTCTGCTCCAGGGACCTTGTAGATAAACTCCTGTTTGTATCTGCCATTATCGTTTGGTAGATTAGATTCCAGAGTGACTGTTAACCTCAGAGGACAGATACGAAGCTTTGAAATATTTGCACGGCTCCTCTTTCAAAGGATCCACATGGTCATGTAGCTTGTGCCCAAATTTGGGTATTGAAAAAAAATTGTGGTGTTGATAGAAACCTTTTCTTTTCTTTTCTTTTTTTTTTTTGACTCTGTAAATAAAACCTTTTCAATTGGTTGCATCGTCCTGCTGTGTGTAGGCAAACCAGAGAGTGAAACTGAGGATAGAACTGACCAGTTTAGCTTCACTGTCCTTTTAAAATGCAAGAAATAAGCTTAGAAAAGTAAATGAATCTCCTATTCTTCCAACCTTGGTCTGTCTGAGGCAGTGGTAATTGCCCAGGTGAGGTTTCTTGTAATCAATCATGTGGCTGTTTTGACAGTGTCCATGATCCGAAAGGAAGGTCAATGTGAAGATTCTTTCCGCTTGGCATTCTGGTCCTTTCTTGGGGATGTCACAGGAGGTACGAGCACCCGAGCAGACAGCTCATTAATGCAGGGAGAGACGCAGTCACTCCTCATCAGCCCTTCTGACCTGTTCGCTCTTCTTGTTTCCAGGACTATAATATCGACGAAGAAGCGGCATTGCAGGCTGCATTGGCTCTCTCCCTCTCGGAGAACTGAAGGCGACTGCTGAGCAGCGGTGTGGATCCTTTACACGGGTCACCTTTCCGCTGGGAGAGGTGTGATACTTGTTAATCCCTCTGCATTCCCTAGAGATTAGGCAGCCCACCTCTGTTTAAATTGCACCTTGTTTAATAAGGTGGAATCTTTTTGTTGCACAATGAAATGGTGAGGGAGCATGATCTGGTGAGAGTGACACCTGCTGGATGGGAAGAGGCAAAGGTTGACCTTACCAAATGTTGGATTTTTCCAATTGGGCATTTCATATCCATATACGGAGTGTAGACCTCTATCTATTTATTATTAGATGCTTTTTGGCACCATTGCTCCTGATATTTGTTGCAGTTAATGGGTACGTGAAACGACGATGCATTTTCTGTACAATGCCCTAGTTTTCAATTCTTGTCCATGGGTGGTGGGGTTTTTTTTAAGCGTTTTTTAACCTCGTAGGAGTATTTATTAAGATGTTGGCCCTTCACCCTCCCGAGGGCATGAGCCGTCTGTTCCTCAGCTCTATTGCTGCAGCTCAGGGAAGGCCAGAGGCAACGAAGTGCGCTGGGCTAAATCTAGGAGTGAACCTTGCTGTGCTCGGAGACCGGGATGACTGGTCTATTCAAAAGAGCTAGGTAGAAATGGGAAGGAATCCTGAACTGTCCTGCCACTGGCATTCTTTCACCTGGCTCATTTTGTACTGGCTTTTGTGATACTAGAGTTCTTGCATTTTTTCTACATTAATCGGTGTGAGACCTTTTCACGTTTTATAGAGCAAAAACAAAGCAGTTACTCTTCATATTGCAATATTTGTGTTTGACTAGGAACAATAGTATTTTTATGGAACCTTATTAAGAAAAAAAATTATATTTTTTACACACATGCTGTGGATTCAAAAACTGGAGGATGGGGGTGGAACTGCTGGAACCTGGAATTGAGAGGGGGCTCTTTTCCATTTGCGCCTGAGCAACAGAAAGGTTGCATTGTTTCATATTTATTTTTGGGGTTAATGTTTTTTTTGGGTCAATTATTATTATTATTTTTTGCAAATAAAGATGTTGCTGATGTGCAGCCATGCTGGATCAGACATGTGACCCAAGCATGGGAGGGCGGTACTCAGAGTTACTCACCAGGCATTAACGGGGGTGTTGGTCAATGGATCAAATCCACTTCTGAAAGAAAATAAAAACTGTGAATAAGCGACAAGCTATGCGTGTCTCCAAGATGCAACGCCCTGCGAGTTGTTCAGCAGAGGGGGTGTTCTCTGGGGCCACAGCCCCATTGGTGGTATCAAGGAGCGGTCCAGTTAGTGTCTCGACTCCAGGCTGTTCATTAGCTTCTCTTGGTATGGATGAGCTGTTCTGGCTAGGATTGTGTGTGGGCTGATCTGGTCCTAGCTTGTCAGAGCTCAGTTCAGCAGTGTCTGGTGTTTAAAAGTACATGCAGTGCGGCACGACAAGCAGGCTGCCTTCCACTATTAGTACTAACTTCAGGTCTCTTAAAGCTTTTGATTAATCCATGAGTTCTAATGGGTGTGAATATGGTGCATATAGTGTGCAAATCCAGCCTCGAGCTGGGGTATGTAAACTGTAGTTAGGGGCTCACTTAGATTCTAGTCACCTACGGAGAAGGAAACCAGTGCTACTCAGCAGCCGTCCAGAGATTGGTTGGGTCTCCGTGGTCCCGGGGCAGAGATTCGGGAGCTCACCGGGAGTGACACAGGTCGGATAATTTATAATAAACCTCACCCCTCCCCCAGATATTTTTTTTTTCTGTTACAACTGTAATTTTACAGCATTAAATCCTGTAAGGACATGACTGCAAACCTCTCCATTGGCATGGAGTTAAACCCAGCATCTGGTGTTGGCCCTGTCCGAGACAGGGGACACGGTTCAGCAGGCCCTTTGTCTGAGGGCGTGGCAGGTCCTGAAATCAGAGAGAGATGTGTTTGTAACCCACCATTTCCTACTGTGGGAGGGGCTGAAACTTCAGTCTACCTGTGTTCTTCCTGGGAGCTGGGAGGCTGTCTGGGCATGCTCAGTTCCACGCTCTTGCTGTAGTGTAGAATCAGACCCTCTTAGTCCTCCTTCGCTGTAAGGTCACTTCCTCATGTGCTCCTCGGACAATGCAGGCACCTCTCTGGGAATAGGGCAGATCTGAGCAAAGGTTTGACCTGAGCCTGTTTTCAAGGGAGTTGAAATTCATTTTGGAATCGTATGTCTAGCAAAGAATGCTGGGAAACAGAACGACGGAGCAGGGTGCTCTCTGCGTGGCAGGCAGACGTGTCTTCAGTCAACTTCTCCACCCAGGGCGGTTGGGAAGGAAGCGCTGGGAGTTTTGGTGGTGCATTCCCTGTCTAGTTTCTTCCCAGGCCCGTGACTTAAACGTCATTGGTGACATTGCATTGACTGTCGTTCAGTGGGCCTGTGTAAACCACCTCTTTATACTGACATGAGCCCTGACGTTCCCCACCATAGCTCCAGACCATGCCGCACGCAGCCCCTTTCTTCCCAGCCAAGGAGAACTGGCCGCTTATCAGTGGGTCAGTTCCCATCCTTAACTGGCCTGTGGGATCCCCATTGCTGAATCCTCCTTTCTGTAGGGACTGGACGTCCTACTCCGCAGCACACAACAAAACAAAGTCCCTGGCTGGTATCCACAAGCCCCTCTGTTGATGAACTCGGGAAGAGCCCTGTGGGAGGCAGGGCAAAGTCCATCTAAGGCCATTTCATTTCCCATCTGCTAAGGGACGTCCTGTATCCTAGCTATAAACACAAAATGGGTAAATCGTGTACAGTCCTGCTTAGCGAGCTGGAACCCAGCACCTGCCCCTTCCAGGCAGCTGGGAGCTTTGTCCCTCCCAGGGCACTGGAGGAGAAGTCATGGTTAGGAACACAACCCAGCCATACATACATACATACCTTGTCCACTCGCAACCTGCTGTGAATTGTGAAGGGATGGGATTCGTCAGGGGCTGCGATTCGCTCATTCCGTGGGTGTTTGGGTGACGCTGCACTTTCACATTCAGGGTGTTTAAAACCAGAAGAGGCCATTAGAGCCTCTAGTCTGACCTATGTAACGCAGGCCATTAAACTTGTCCAAGCATGAGGTGTGTTGTGGTTGGTGGCCACGTGTTGGCTTCTTGGAAGGGGACCTTTCCTCCATCAATCTCTCTGTTCTTGCTTTAGCTGTTTTCCTTCCTGGCTCAGTGCCCGGTTCCTGACCTTTCCCATCACAGTTAAAATCGGGCTCATCACTGGATCACTTTTTTGTTCTCTCTTTTAACTTGTGACCTTTGTTATTTGCCACCTGACCTACCTTGAGTCCTTCCATCTGCAGTAGTTCCAGAAGCTATCCTGTAACCCACCCAAGGGAAGGAGCATTCCAACTTGCTGGCCTTCCTGCTCTCGATCTCCCAATTTGGACACATCCTGCTACTAAAGTTCCTTGCTAATGGTGCTCTAATCCCTAGCACGCTGGCTGAAGGCCACCTGCTGCTATGGTACCTTGTGGAAGAATCTCCATCTCCAAACTCTTATTTATCACCCTGGACCTTTGCTCTAGCACGCACAGCTAAACCTTTCTCCAGATTAGCTGAGTGCCTCAGGTTTTGCTCATTGACTCCTTATTCCTTTCTTGCAAAGGAGTTGCCACCTCCCAACATGCTAGAACACCTACTTTGCACCTCACTTTGATCGTCTGGGACCAATTGGCAGGCACCTAGCACTGGTACTTTCCCTCGTAGGGATGGGATGCTCTGCAGAGTGAAAGCACGACTTTGCACTGACGCCCGTGGACTCTCACGGTGTGCTAGCTAATCTCCTGGAACTTGGGAGCTGGCTTGTGCAGATCTTCCTTTCAGTATTGCCCTGGATGCATGGTTACTCACCATCAGGCATCTCACCGTCTCTGCGAGCAGTTCCTCGGCCATGCCAAATGGTCTTGGGGGTGATAGTTTAAACATCTCAGCAGGTCCTTTGTTCCAAGCCTGAAGCTTAGTTTGTAAGTGGGTTACCCATGGAGTTGCCTACTGCAAACCCAGGGACTGATGGAAACCGCCCAAATCACTGCCTTTGAATGTAAAATGAGATTGGACCAGGAAACTCCACAGTACGGTGCTGTTAAACTTGCTTGTTTTGCTTCGCTTAGTTGAGATGGGCTGGGGAAAGAGGTTTTGCTGGTCTAGCCTTAAAACCCAGCCATCTGCCAGCAGGCTGTTTGTCCTGGGTTTGAATCTGTACTGCTGCAGGTGGAACGTAAAAAGGGCAGCAAAAATATAATCCAGAGGGCTTTCCTTCTCAAATGAGAGCCTTCTACCTCTCCGAGACATCAGATCTCATCTGTTCCCATGTCTCTTCCAGCAGCATTAAGTGGCAGAGCTTACGTACCTTTAAAGTACGTAAGCTTTAATAAACCTACCTAACTTTTCTACTCTTAATGTACTATATAGAATGGGGTCCAGTTTTCCACTGGCTTTCAAGGCATGGGGAGTGGGGAGGGTGTCTCTGAGTCTTAATGTAAATTGTGTCTAACAAAATGGGAGTTTTGGCAGGATGAAAATTTTACTTATGGCTTGAGGCTGGATGTGTTTGATTTCTGTTCAAAGTTGTGAAACGCAGACCTTGTGCTGGAAACAGGAACGGCAGTGAGTTGGCCAGTGTGACGAGGAAGAATCAGAACCCATAAACCTTGTTAACTTTCTCTAGCCCTGTCTCACCCCAACCTGCCAGCTGACAAATTGCCTTAACTTCTGTTCCTAGCATGGAGTTTGGTCCTATCTTTGTATTGTTTGCTGTCTTGTTATAACAAGCAGCATCCTCTAGGGGGAGCAACAATTACACACTTGCTAGGGGAAGCCTGTCTAGCATAGTGTGTATCTTAGGTGCTGCATTTTGTCGTTACACTCGAGATGCCGCTGGAAAAAGCTCTGTGCTTTGCTGAAGCCATGCACATCGTACAATGGAGTGTGTAAATGTCTCTGGAATGTGTGCTGTCATGCAAGAAATACTCATGTGCTAACATTGAAGTTTTGATTGCCATAGGTTCAATTGCACTTGGGAGGCAGCAGGGAGTAGTGGTTAGAGCAGAAAACTGAAAGCCAAGACGCTTGAGTCTCTCTGCTACTCCACTCACTAGCTGGGTGACCTGGCGCAAATTGCTTAATCTTTGTGCCTCAGTTTCCCAACCTGAGCAATACCCATTTTAGGGATTATTTGGGGGTGATGCCCACCTCTGTAAAGTGCTAGGGGATCCTCATATGGAAGGTGCTATAGAAATGAGAAATGTCACCTTTCAAAATCAGCTGAGTGTCAGTAAGCACAGTTCATTTTTCAGCTGTATAATCATTCAGATCTCTTTACTAAGCAATTTGGTGATGTTCGTAAATCATTCACTCTGTGCTCAGAATAGCTGTTGGTTTCCAGCTGGCTAATCTGGACTTACTAAAGGAGGGAACTGTGTGGAGCAATGCCGTCTTTCACTGCGTGCCGGTGTATTGCTGGGGTGCGTTATACTCTCTCAATATTTTCAGGGCAAATACACGCAGATGCTATCGAGTGCGTGAATGTCAATGGCCTCTGGCTCTGACATGCAGCCCACCACAGCCTGCAGTAGAAGAGGGTTTTTTCATATGGTTTAGCTCTAGCAGCATCTCCATGAATGACACCTTTCATACTGCAGGTGTCCTAAATCTCTTCCCACTGGAGGGAGTGAAACATGGGCAGGTGCAGCAGCTGTTCTGCCCTCAGCAGTTGCCCAAATGTCGAGGGAGAATGCTAGCCAGGATTCTGGAGTGGTGGAAAAACTCTTTGAAGCAGATGGGCAGCAGCCGTCCGATATGGGCGGAAAGGCCCTTGCTGGAATGTCTCAGCCAAAGGTTGCTAACTGGGCACATCAAGTCACTGTGCCTTGTTCAGCTGAAACAGCAGCTGCCGCTTGGGAGAATCTCCAGGGTGGGTGACTGTGAGGAACTCCCTGTGCAAGCACATCGTGTCTCAGCTAGTACGCGGTGGATCAGCACAACGCTCGGGAGCCCAGCCCTTAAAAGGCCTGTGTTTAAGTTCGCTCATTCCCAGGCCAGGTCCATCTTAACCTTTAACCACTGATCCGTACCTGGTCTGTTCGTTGTGACTGTCTTCGCTTCTCGCCCTGCTCACTCTAAATCAGGCCTGCACAACTTGGAAAGCAGCGAGGGCCATATTACTGCAAAAAAAGCAGCTGAGGGCCTAAAAGCCCCGCCCCCTTCTGCTTCCCCCCACCCCACTGCTTGGCTTGACCCACCCCTACTCACCCTTTGCGGGCCACACAGTGAGCCGTGCGGGCCACATGTGGCCCCCGGGCCGCATGTTGTGCAGGCCTGCTTTAAATCCAGGCAGGGGAGAGGAGGGGGTTGGCGTTCTTCAACCACGCTGAGACCTAGGCGGTGGCTGCCTTTTAGTCTAGAAGCCATCCTCTCCCAGGATAGCTTCGTGTCCGACTGGAGTCAGGGAGAACTTTCAGCAGGGCCATTGACTTTTGATGGGACTCAAGTTCTCTTGAAAATTTTGCTCTACATTCCTAGTTTGAAGAGCTCAGTTTCGGGGCTTAACCAAGGTACTTCCCTGTTATCCGAGTTTTAGGCTCACACTCTAGTAATACAGGGGGTTTTCTGCCTTAGTCTAAATAGTAACAGAAAATATTGCAAAGCATATTTGCTCCCGAGTGGCTAGCTGTCCCTCCCCCGCTGCAGTCAGGAACCTGCAGTCATCTGTACAACACATGAGCAAAGGGCAAACATTTAGCAGAGACCGGCTGCTCTGAGGAGTTTCCTGAGTTGGGAGTTAGCCCATGGGGCCACATGGGAAACGAACAAAACCATATCCTCAGTGAGCCAGGGGGCCTTTCTTCCTAGCTAGTCGCTGCTCT
This sequence comes from Dermatemys mawii, assembly GCA_007922305.1. Taxonomy (NCBI): domain Eukaryota; kingdom Metazoa; phylum Chordata; order Testudines; family Dermatemydidae; genus Dermatemys; species Dermatemys mawii. The sequence continues at coordinate 32,088,194 of ML677343.1, read as the reverse complement.
TTTCCCCTGGATTTCCTGAAGATGATGATACCTCCTTGCAATATATGCTCTCTCCAGGAAGAAAGGAGTTGGTATACAACCTGCAAAAAGTCTGGGTTTCCTGTTTATGCCAGTCCAGTATCCGGATCACTGCCCCGGCCTGTATTGTTGGGTCCCATTTATAAAGCACTCATGTTGCTTTGTGGGCAAGTCTGTGCCACTTCTTAGCCCCTTCTGAAGGGGACTTTGCCTGGAAGGGGGTAGGGATGGCGTCCTGAGCTGGTTGCTGGTGAGAATCCCTTTCTGGTGTATAAATAATGAATGGCAGCATTTATTGGTCCAAGATTTTCACTGGAGGTGGGGAAGGTGTAACATGCTAGAGGGGCCGCCTGGGTCTCTGGATAGACTAATGGGGCTGGGAGTTGAGGCCTGAGTTTCATCCCTGGCTCTGCCACAGCCATCGTCTATGACCTTCAACAAGCCTTTTCTCTGTGCCTCAGTTTCCCCAACTCTGTCAGGGGCCATGATACCTGCTTTTGTAAAGCACTTTAAGGCCTATGGATGAAAAGCCCCATATATGTGCTAAGTGGATATTTACAATGCTCCCTTTACATCAGTTATGTGTAATAATGTAAACTAAGGGGTTTACACTCAATTTCACGTCGCAGCAAATCGCAAGACTTCTTCCCCTTGAATTCCTGATTCTGCTCAAAGTGTGAGACTGTCAGGCCCACAGTTCTGGGTGTAGACAGAGGAGTCCCTCGTGTTGCGTGTTCTCTGTTGGGTTCGGCATTGGTGACAGTCATGCTGTTCAATGTGGTGTTGTGACTATTTTACATATGAATAGAACTTTTAACAAGACATACTGTTTTTTGAAGAAAAATCAATGATGCATTTGTAGCAAACCATTTTTTCTCAATAAATGCAGTTTCATCCATTGGTGTCGGGCTGAAATCTCTTGGGAGCTTGGGACTAGTTGGGGTAACAGTTGTCAGCTCAAGGGAACAGGACCCCACACACACACTCAGTAGACCTTTCATGGGTCTGTTTCCCCTCCCACACTCCTCATCCTCCCACTTATGTGTTTGAATCTCTTAGTAACACAGTTATGTGCATGTCAAAGGGAGATGAGCACCGTCCCATCTAAATCTCAATGTACGTGTAAACACTGCGCTCTGATACCTTGCTGCTAACCCTAGAGCCTGGTCCTCTTAGGGATATTCTTGGCTCTTCCTGCCCAGTGATGGGACTCCTGACTAGCAGCAGCTAGGAGGAGGGGAGTAGAGAGCTGAATGAATTTTAGTAACATTAATTTGTCCTCTTTTTTTTTTTTATGGCCATTCCAGACGCATTGAACAAGCGTCGCTGATCCCCTCCAAGACACAACAGCAGGTGCCTAACCTGCCACTGCTCTGAAGCACCGGGAGCCTGGGGCAGAAGCAGGTATACCGAGGCAGGGCCCATGGAGATAGGGCCACAAGTGCTGAATGGACTCACCCTCTTTGTTTGGAAAGGGAGACGCTGATCTGAGCTTTATGACCACTGACTCATTAACTACTGCTGAGCACGGTGGTGCCTGTCAAGTATCTGGCAGACAAGGTTTCATCATCCCCAATCTTGTATTTCCAGTGCCCTCTGCTAGATAGGTCCTGGATCGAGTCTCCAACAATGCACTGGCTGCTGCTTATCTGGCTGAGGCAGAGCAGCTCAGACCTTATCTCTATCTCACCTCCGTCAACAGTGGATTTAAGTGTGGATTTAAAACAAAACCCCAAAGAAGGGGGATCGGAACTACTGTCTTTCTTCAGAGCCTGCCTTTTGCTCCCCACGTGGCCTAATCTGGCTGCACTGTTCCGACTGTTTTGCATCATTAGGTGAATTCCCTTGTGCTTGCACAAGAATTGCTGAGCTGTAGGAAAAGTCCAGTGATAGAACCCTGTAGGGGGGATGCAGTTACAGTGAACTCACACAGCTTCTCCTGCAAACACACTGGGCTGTTGGCAGTCAGGGCAAAAGTGGTGCCTCCTCCTAGCATTACACTTTCTGAGCCAACTGCTCCCATCTGGTCTCAGCTTCCCCTTGCTGAAAGCAAAGGGGATGCTTTTTTTACAGGCTAATGGCACTGCTTCCCTCCCAAGAGCAGGAGCCTAATGCATGGCATAGGTTTATGGAGCTCAGTATCCCTCTGCCAAAGCTCCAGGAAGTCTCTTCCTCTGTGATTAGCTTCTCCGTGCTATCATGAATGGATAGTGTGAAGGGTGTCGCCATGCCTTGGAAGCTTGGCACAGGGAGGTCCTAGCTTTGGGAATCCAGGATATCTCTAAAGCTCTAGAACTATCCTCCCACCGCCGTGCCTGGTTTGAACGTTCCATGGTGTTTTCGCTGTGTGCTGACTTTTCCCCAGTCCTGACTGTTTGGGGGATCCAGGTTGGAGCATGGGTTGGATAACTGCTCCCCTGCTGCATTAACTGGGCTACCAGGTAATGACCCTGGTTGCTGAAGTGCGATGGACTGGCACTTGATTTGAATGTCAGACTGAATAGCAGCCTTTGTTTTTTTCCAGCTGCCGCCTACAAGCTGTAAGAAGACAGTGCCCCATAGGAAGGGGAGTATGTGTATATTCCCTATGGGAAGGGGAGTATGTGTATATTCCCTATTGTACTTGGCACGGCTCGCTGTCTAGTCGGGAGGTCCCTCCATGGATGATTTGGAAGCTGCTTTCGTAGCAGTGGCTGTGCACAGTTCCAGGACCCCTCGTCTAGCCACCTGTGAGACTGACACACCCCCACGGGTTACTGGGAGAATATGATTCCCTTGGTCCCTTCCTCGCATTATGGGACAAGTTCCAAATACCAGGCAACGTCAGGAGATGTCTGTGATTCACTCTAGCTACAGTCCAGTCTCACTTCCCCACCCTGTCTGCCTTTGACTGCAAAGGGTTACATGATTTCATGGCTTGTTTTTATGCCTTTTAGATGCTAGAGGGAGAATATTTTTCAAGTGTGTTTATACTGAAATCTAATAGTATAATAAATCGTACAAAATGCACCAACTATTTTGCACACACAGACCCTAGCCGTTGCTGGGGGATGATCACTACATGATAACAGGCTCACTAATTGCTGGAGATCTTGCCACAGAGGGGCAAGTCAACAAGGAAGCTGGGGTTAGTGCAGGGGTGGGCAAACTACAGCCCGCAGGCCACATCCTGCCCATGGGACCATCCTGCCGGGCCTCTGAGCTTCCAGCCAGGGAGACTCCCCACCTCCTGGACAGCGCTGCAACGGTGTCATCTGAGCCCTCTGAGCAGCATGGTAAGCGGGCGGGGCTGAGAGTGCCTGCAGGGCAGCATGTCTAGCTCCAGCCGGGCAGCACGGCCCCCAGACACGCTGCTCTGAGCAGCATGGTAAGGGGTCTGGGGGATACGGGGCAGGAAGTTGGGGGGGCAGTCGGGATGGGGGGGTTGCATAAGGTGTGGGAGTCCCTGGGGCAGTCAGGACAAGGAACGGGATGTGTGCATAGGATGGGGGACTCTCAGGGGCAGTCAGGGGACAGAGAGCAGTTGGATGGGGCGGAGGTTCGGGGGGGGCAGTCGGGATGGCGAACGAGGGGGTTGGATAGGGTGTGGGAGTCCTGGGGGTGTATCAGAGGGCGGGGGTGTGGATAGGGGTCAGGGCAGTCAGGGGACAGGGAGCAGTGTGGTTGGGTAGGGGTTGGGGTCCCGGCGAGGTTAGGGGCAGGAGGTCTCTGGAGGGGATGGGCAGGGGACAAGAAGCAGGAGGGTTGGATGGGTTGGGGGATTCTGAGGGGGGCAGTCGGGGTGGGAAGGGGTCAGATAAGGGGCGGAGCCAGACTGCTTGGGGAGGCACTGCCTTCCCTACCCGGGCGACCACACAATTTTGCAATCCCGATGTGGCCCTCAGGCCAAAAAGTTTGCCCACTCCTGGGCTAGTGGGAAATCTGAACCCGCCCCCCTGTTCCTTGCAGCTACACTAAGGAGCATATATCTGGTTCAGAAGCTACAGGGCCCCTTGCCCTGCCCGTCTACCGGAGCCAAGTGGCTTGTTACGTGAATTGCATATAGCAGTTGCCTAGTGGCCACTCGACTGGATCTCAGGCCAGGTCCAAAGGATGGTGCTCGGTAGGCTCACGTGGAATAATGCTCGTGACAGGTCCAGAATCTGCTGGGAACCGAGGACAGGGGCAGCTTTTGCACTGACCCGCGAAGGGTCATCTGGTGTGAAACCATGAAACGGGGGCCAAGCTCGAGAGGTGAGTTTGCCTACACGCTGTATTGTGATCCATGCGAGCCTGCCGGGCGGCTCCCTCAGAGGAGGCCGCAATGCAGGAGTTGATATTGGCCATTATTGATTGATTTTTGTATTGCTGTAACACCTAAGCACCTAGTCACAGACCTGGACCCCAAGGTGTGAGGCACTGTACGTATGCTAGCACACCCTTCCAAATGCAGGCTATGTGCGTATTAGTGACCCCAATGCCGTCTTACTCTGTCAACAGCTAAGATGCTGCTCTGGAACTGGGGGAATTGCTATGGAGACAGACAACTGGGGAGGCTTGCTGGGTGAGAGATGGGATTGGGAGTTGGGAACTTGAGTTGTGTTTCCCGCTCTGCCACTGACTTCCTGTGTAACCTCAGTCAAGTCACTTAACCTCTCAGGCCTCAGTGTCTCAGGCCACATCTACACTGTAGGGGCACAGCTACAGCACCATGGCATAGATGCTTCCTATATCAGTGGAATCAGATTTTCCATCAATATAGTTAATCCACCTCTCCCAAGAGACCGTAGCTAGGTCGGTGAAGGAATTCTTCCTTCAGCCTAGCCTGAGCTACACCAGGGGTTATGTTGACCTCCTCGGGCAAGAAATTTCTCAAAACCCAGAGCAACATAGCTAGGTCCATCTAAGTTTTAAGTGTATACCGGGCCTTAAGTCGCAAAAATGAGGAGGATAATACTCCCCACCATCGTATCAAGTGCTTGAAGGTTTTTGGTGAGAAGCACAATTGGAGCCCGAGTGATCTAGCACTACTGCCTGGATGATGAGATGCCCCAGTCATTTTCCAGGGCATGTGCACACATGGGGCCATGTTTCCCCAGTCACTTACGAAGCTGCTAGATTTTTGCTGCCTTAGCTGCTAGGCCATGTGGGTGGGAAGCAACAGCCTCTCCAAGGTTACGGCTGAGCCCCTGTTCTCCAGAGCGCATACCAGATGGGGCTTGAAAAGCACCTTTAAATCTTCTTACTTGTAAGCACCGGAGGCAGGAGAGGAGTGTTTATCTGTGCTTGATCCCGTTCCAGTTTTGCAGGATTTTAAAAATCCCACTTCTTGGAAAACTCCTTGGTAGGACGTGATACTCTGACCATTGTCCTGAGCAGGGCAGGTGCTGAGAGACTTCTACGGCGTTCTCCCCTGTAGCTTGACTGTCTCCCCTTCTCAGAGTGGAGGACCCGGCTTCCCCGGCAGGCTCAGGTGAGTAGGCACAGTCCCCGTACCTCAATCAGGGAAGAACTACGCAAGCAGGATGAAATCCACCTGCAGGGGTGGGAATGGGGGTGCCCGGAGTGTACTCCCTGCACCGAGGAAGCTTTAATCCCTCAGCCCTTTTAAATGCCTGATATTAAGCAGCATTAAAGGGACGTCAAGGGGCTTCGTCCTGTCATTGTTCTTGGGCTGCCCCCTCCTTTGTCTAGGATGGATCCTGGGCTAATTCAGTCTGTCCTGTGGGGCTTCCCCCACCTACTGTCTAGGCTGCAAGGAGCCTGGGGTTTCCCCTTCCCAGTCTGGTGAGTGGAGGATAAGCATGATCAGCTCCTTTGCAGCTGCTGCCTCAATGTCTCACCTGCTGAAGCAGGGAGGGGCTGCGGAGCCTCCAGGGCCTCCCCGTGAGTAGATATGCCTTTGCAGTGGCTGGCCCAGTCCAGAACCAGCCTGGGGGGGAAGAACTGTTTCAGCAGGCATGGCTTTACCCCTGCATGGATGGGACAAAATTGGATTTAAATACTTCCAGTGGCCCGCGGTGATCAGCTACAGGGCAAAGCCATCGTTAACAATAGCACGGCCTCTTCTGTAGTATTGACAGGGCCTTCTTCATGGAACGAGGGTATATAGAGGGGGTGGGGATGGGGGGGTAGCGGTGCAAGCAGTACACACCATTTCCTGACACAGTTTCCAGGAGCCCCCAGCCACTCTTTGGCCAGGGTGTTGCCGTGTGCCACTTTAGAGGCGATATCTGTGCTTAACTTTTATACTGTCCCTTGGCTCCCCAGCAAGAGGGTTACACCAGCTCAGGATCCCTTGCATGTGGGCAGATGGTGTGTGCAAGGGATTGACTGTGATCCAGCCTAGCTTGCACTAACTCTGAGTTTGGCCTACAGTCTCCAAACCAGCAGCGTTCTTTAAATGCAGCGAGCGAGTCTAGAGGGCTAAGGAGGACTGACTAAACCACTTCTAATGGTGGGATGGGGTCATTGCGGGGGCTATCTCGGCTTTAGCAATTCCAAACGCCAAGAGGAGTTCTCACTTGAGTGTTACAAGTCCTGGCTTGGCTGTCCTGTGGAGAGCAAGGTTTTGGGGGTTTAAAGTACAGGACCAGAACTTGAAATCTGGGAGCTCTGTTCTGCTACAGACTCGCTGTGAGACGTTGGGGGAAGCTATTTAACAGCAGTGCCTCAGTTTCCCTTAGCTATAAAAGAGAGACTATTTCCTAGCCTGCTGGTGGTTTGTGAGCTTTTATTCACTAATGTTTGTAAAGGGCTTGGAGAGTCTGATAGAAAATGCTGTGGAAGGACAATTGGATTATTAGCCTAGCCACTGCTCTGGGATTGGCATACCCAGTCTGGCACTCGCAGGGAGCGTCCGATAGCTGCCTGACGCTGAGCCATTGGCTGCTGGGGCATTTGAATCCTCCTGCTTCAGTGCCACAGTGTGGTGCCTCTGAACAGCATTACTGGATCCAGCTGGCTGGGTGCCTTGCAGCACACCGGTCTGCCGGCACTCCTGGGCGTCGGGGAGCCAAGTGCAGATCCCCTGGAGAGCGTAGGGGCTAAAAGAGGAGCGAGGCTTGCCTGGCACCCACTCCTTTGGTGACCAACGCTATGAACGGCTCAGTTACTGCCTAGGCTTAACCACTGTTTACTCCAGCCCTGCTCTCCTCTCCTCTCCACCCCTTGGTTGCTTGCTCTGAGCCTTTGCCAGGGCTCTGATGCCTGAAGTCCCCCCTCATTTTCTTCACCTTGCTGCTGGCCCCTGACAGCTCTGCCCAGTCCTCAGGTGCTTACTGGTCTCTGCTAGGCCCCCCTTGTCATTCCCCACCCTGTCTTCCAGTGCTCCCCCGGCTTTGACAGCTGCCTCTGCTTACTGCGGCCAAGGGATTCCTCCTTCCGCACGCGCTGTACACCTGCCTCTGTGGACCTTCGGAGACCAGGGCTGCATGCCAGGGCAGTTCCCGTCCTTCCAGTCTTGGCCAATCTTTGCTGTCTCTCATTGTCATAAACACTCATTTCCTGCTGACCCGCTGGGTTTGGGGGTCTTTGCTCTGTTGGTTCAGAACCAGCCATGGGCTAGCTGAAGAGTTTCTAGCCTAGATTCATGACACGGGTTTTCACACATGGAGTGGAGCTTTCGAGTCAGTGGCTAACATCTCTGAAATCCTGCCCTGGGCGAAGGGCAGGCTGACCCAGGAGGGCTTGTCCAGCTCCAAATGCCAGGCTCCAATTTCACTCCAGACCAGCAAGTGCTTGGCAGATGCAGTTCTCAGAGACTTGCTGGGCCAAGGGGCTGGTGTGTCTAACGGTGTGTGGTTAAACATGGCACTGCCAAGGCTGAGACAAGGGACAGTCTGCCTTCAGCTTGACTGGGGCACTTCTAGTGGTGGGAAAGCAGTTCCTTTGGGTGCTTGTCCTATGTCTTATAGCTGCAATGATGGGTAGAGAAAAGCTGGGCCACTATAAAGGTAACGAACCATTTTCTCAAGCTAAGACAGACCCTTGCCCACCTTCCGTTGTAGAGACCAGACATATGGCTTCTACCCGCCTTCTCTGGACAAACGCAGAGCAGCGTGCCAACCCCCTGCCCAAACTAAACTCTGCACAGCCGGTTTTCCCCCAGGGTCAGACCGACAGAACGAACCACCCGTGCCAGAGTGAGTGAGTCCAAGGCCTGAAAAGACTCTGGGGATCATCCAGTCTGACCTCCTGCTTAACCCAGGCCAGATGTGAACGCTGTCCCTTAATGCATTCACAAAAGGTACCCAGACATGACGGGGCGGAGGGAGATGTAGGACTGCCGATAAAATAGAAATGATGCCCAGATAAAAGCAATGGGCTCTGTCCAAGGCCTGGCTTCTCTTGCTGCCTGCCGTCCCGTAACCGGAGAATGTGATGAGGGTCTACAACTGCAGCCATGTAGTCTCGTGTATGAGAGGCCAGGAAGGTGCAAAGACCCTGTTACAACATGAATTATCGCTAGCTGTTCGCAAGCGCAGCAGGAAGGATTCTGAGAAACAACTGCCCGGTGAGTGGGCGCACTGTCTGGAGCTCTGATACCATTGAAGAATAGCTCTTATCTAGCACCCTGCTGCTTCCAAGTATTCTCCAAACGTCCCCTCCGCCTCGGATCTCCCAGTGAGGTAATGGGGCTCATCATTGTTAGAGGGATGAGGAAACTGAGGCAGAGGTGAAGTGACTGGCTCAAGGTCGCAAAGTGAGTGAGGGGCAGAGCAGGGATTAAACTCCAGTTTTTGGCTCCCAAGATGATCAGACTACCTCTCTCTGCATGGGTGTGCGTGTGTATCAGTACTTCGAACTCTCTCTCTTTAAGTCCTGACATTAATGGGTGTGTCCTACACCGCCTGGGGGAAGTGGAGAAGTCTGATCCCGATTTTACAGTTGGGAAACTGAGGCACAGACCATCTTCACTTGCATTATTCCTAATCCTTCCACCCCTATGTGGTGCAGAGTGTGGAGTGGGTGCAAACCTTGCTGTGCTGGTAGTGCCAAGGGAAGAGTGCAGAAGGAATGGGGGGGCTGTATTTTGCGGGGGCAGCTGCTGGATTACTTTGGCAGGGTGACACAGGGAGGCCTGTGTGTTTGGGGCAGGGGTGTGGGGTGGGAGCATGGGCGGGGGGGGCTCTGTGATGGGGAGAGGTGTGGATGGGGGTGGCTTGTGGTTCAGGTGTGGGCGAGCAGGAGGGTGCTGAGAAGGGAGGATGTGTAGGGCGGGGTGTGTTGGGGGAGCAAGAGAGGGTTGGGTATGCATGTTGGTAGAAGGTCGGGGGAGGGGCTGTGTACGGGGGGTTGTGGGTGGTGACTGGGGATAGCCTGGTCACGTATGGGGGGTATGGTGGGGGGTGTCGGGTAAATGGTGAGCAAAGCAGGGGATGTATATGGTGGGCTGTGTATGGAGGTGCTAGGGGCAAGTAGCATGTGTGAATGGGGACATGTTGGAAGGTGTGTGTGGACACTGGGGATATTAGGAATCCTTATAAAAGGGGATAGAGAATACGACAGAGAATATCTTATTGCCCTTCTATAAATCCACAGTGCGCCCACATCTTGCGTTCTGCATACAGACTTGGTCTACTCATCTCAAAAGGCTATACTGGTGTAAGAAAAGGTTCAGAGGAGGGCAACTCAGATGATTAGGGGTTTGGAACAGGTCCCATATGAGGAGAGATTAAAGAGGCTAGGACTTCTCAGCTTGGAAAAGAGGAGACTAAGGGGGGATATGATAGAGGTATATAAAATCATGAGTGGTGTGGAGAAAGGGAATAAGGAAAAGTTATTTACTTGTTCCCATAATATAAGAACTAGGCGCCACCAAATGAAATTAATAGGCACAGGGGTGGCTCTATGGTTTTTGCCACCCCAAGTGCGGAAGTTCTGCGGCATGCCTGCAGGAGGTCCGCGGCTTCTGCGGATTCGGCGGTGTTTCTGTGGGAGGTCCACGGGTCCTGCAGCCTTGTCATCCCCGCCGCCGAAGACGGCCTGACTGCCACCCCAATGGCGAACGCGGCGTGCTGCCCCAGGCACGCACTTGGAGCACTGGTGCCCAGAGCCGGCCCTGAATAGGCAGCAGGTTTAAAACAAAGAAAAGGAAGTTCTTCACACAGAGCATAGTCAACCTGTGGAACTCCTTGCCTCAGGAGGTTGTGAAGGTAGGACTATAACAGAGTTTAAAAGAGAACTGAATAAATTAATGGAGGTTAAGTCCATTAATGGCTATTAGCCAGTCTGGGTAAGGAATGGTGTCCCTAGCCTCTGTTTGTCAGAGGAGGGTGATGGATAGCAGGAGAGAGATCACTTGATCGTTACCTGTTAGGTTCACTCACTCCAGGGCACCTGGCATTGGCCACTGTCGATAGACAGGATACTGGGCTGGATGGACCTTTGGTCTGACCCAATCTGGCCATTCTTATGTTCTTATGGGGGAGCAGAGGTGGTGTGGGGAGGTATGGAGGAACAGGGGCAGTATAGGGGAGTGAGGGGGGTTAGGGCTGGATAAGGGGATAGTGGGG
>ML677343.1:32054727-32072680 GCA_007922305.1 Dermatemys mawii | reverse complement strand
CCCCCCCCCCCAGCCCGGCCCCTCGCCCTGCGGTTGGCCCGGCGGGCGGCCCATGCTAATGAGCCGGGCGCCTTATGGCACCTGCCGGCGGGTCCCGGCGCAGAGCCGCTGCGCCCCGGCCATGCCGCGCTCCTTCCTGGTGAAGAAACCTTGCAGCACCCGCGTCCCCAACTACGGGCAGCTGGAGACGCGGCAAGGTGAGGGGCCGGGGGGCCCGGGGCACCCCGGGGAGCCCCCGGCCCGGGACCCGTGGAGGGGAGGGGTCCTGCCGGGGGTCACCCCGCTGCCGGGCTGCGACTTTCCCGCGCCCCCGGGCTGCCTCCCAGGCTTCTCTGGGGCGCTGTCCCGGGGCGCGGGCTCCCGCCGCCGGCCGGTTGCTCCGCGCCTCTCCCCGGGCAGCGGGGCGCCTCCGGGCTGTGACCGCGACGGGGCAGCTCGCGGCCGGCTGGGCACAGCCCCGGGCCGGGGGCTCCCCAGCCCGCCAGCCCCATCGCCCGCCGGGCACCGCGGCGGACGGCTCGGCGCCGCACCGGGGGGACGAGGCAGGGGTCGGCTCCCCACAGCGGCCCGCACGGGACACGGGGAGCGAGGGCCCGGTCCTGCCCCGCGGGGCTGCGGGGCGTAGCTTGGCCCTGCTCTGGCGGCGGGCTCCGGCCCCGCAGTGATCGGGGACAGGCAGACCCCCTTGGGTGCTGTGCTCTCGCTGCTGGGAGCCGGCGATGACACCCCTCATCGTGGGGAGGAGAGGTGGGAGGGGGCTTCAGGCAGGGGGACCCTCCGGGCGCTGTGATCGCTAATCCAGCGCCATCCATAGACCCAGCGCTGTCATCTCATCCCGGGGCGGGGGGGTTCCATTTGGCTACTGGCCCTGGAGCACCTGGTGGGGGGCGTCTGTGTGTGTGTGTGTCTGTCCCTCTCTCTCCCCGGGAGGGAGGCACGAGGGCTGACACCGGGCCATGTGGCGATTAACTGCCCTCTTGGACCTCCTGGAAGGTCCAGCGCGCTCCACTGAGACAGCTGACACAGGTGGCCTGGGCGTGGGCCGGGCCCCTAGCCCAGGGCAGAGTGCACCGGGTGGGAGCCTCGGTGACTGCTCCAGCCGGTACCGCTCACAAGTCCAGGACCAAGTCCAGACTGGGGCAGCAGAGCAGGAAAGGGGCCAATTCCATCGGGCCTAGAATTCCCGTCCCTTCCCGTCCCTAGAAAGTGGAGTGAGTGGGAGCTAGCAGGGAGTGCTGGGGCCAGCCCAACATCCCGGTCCCCAGGCTGTAAACAGCACCGCCCCAATAGCAACCCCTGCCCCAAACCGTTCCCCAGCTCCTCCCCATACTCTGGGTAAGGGCCGAGCAAGACACACCAGCGGGGGGTGGGGGAGCTGGGGTGACAGCGACACAGGGACTGGTGTATGCACAGCGCGTAGGCGTAGAGGACTTTGGTTAATGGACACCAGCGAACTGGCCTTCAGCTCCCGCCTGCCTTGCTGTTCTCACCGGTGCAGGGAGGACACAGGGGTGGGAGCTAATAGGTGACATCACAGCTTCGTGTTCACCTGCCTCTTGCTTCTCCCCAGAAATCAATGGCGCGTGCCACTCCTGCGGGGGGCTGGTGTTCCCCATCCTCATCCCCAATGACAGCGCCCCTTCCACGCCCTGGGACGGCAGCTCCATCCTTGCCCGCTTCTCCTTGCCTCTCCCCCTGGACGGTGATACCAAAAGGACTCCCAGCACCAGCCCCCACAACCTGGAGATCAGCCTGGTGGACACGTTAATGGGCCGCGCCCCAGGCACCCCCCTCAAAGACAACCAGAACAATCTCAACCTGCCCTCTGTCCTCAGCCTGCCCCAAAGGAGGCCGTCCGACCCGGGGAGCCCAGCAGAGGGGGACAGGGGAGCCCAGGACAAACTGCAAGGGGTGCGGGGCAAGGCAGCTCAGCCCCCGGAGAGATTTGAATGCTTTGACTGCCACAAGTCCTACCACACCTTCTCTGGGCTGGCCAAGCACCGCCAGCAGCGCTGCGCGCTGCAGGCCAGGAAGTATTTCAACTGCAAGTACTGCGACAAGGAGTACGGGAGCCTGGGGGCCCTCAAGATGCACATCCGCACCCACACGCTGCCCTGCGTCTGCAAGATCTGCGGCAAAGCCTTCTCCAGGCCGTGGCTGCTCCAGGGACATATCCGGACACACACAGGTGGGCCGAGCCCATGGGATAACAGCGCAGGGCTCCACAGGGCGGGAAGTGCCTTTCCTGTGCTCACAGGGCTCCACTGGGCCAGTCGTTTTGCACAGCTGCGGGCGCAAGCGGGTCCGGTTGGCTGGCAGGTGCCTAGCGGGCGGGACCGGAGGGCGGGTTGGGAGAAAATGTCTAATCCGTTGTTGTCCCCAGGCTTGACTGGTGGATCGGCCTTTTAATGTGGCACTCCCAAAACAGCCTGCCAGGCCAGTTTGGTTCAAAATGCTTGTAGTATGTACGGAGAATTTTTGCAGACCCCAAGAATACAAGGACACTGTCTGCTTACAGAGCAAACCTGTAGACCGGCTACTCTACCTGGGACACTAATACACTGTATTTGTATCTCAGGAGCACCTAAAGGCTCCATTTAGATTAGAGTGAGCCTTTGGCGTTAGATGCTGTACAAATACCCAGGATACCCTAGTCCCTGCCTTGAGGAGTTAACAGGCCAAGGACTTGTCTAGTACACTTGAGCTCCTCTCACTGCTGGCTCCAGGGACCACAGTTGTAATCTGTGGTGGCTGCATCCCCACTGGAGCTTTGACTCCCCCTCAGTGATGAGCCAACTAGGTGGAGTTTGAAGTGCGGACGGGAGTCCGGGTAGGGGCAAAGTTTATGATCTAGCTCCAGCCAGCAGTGCAAAGAAGAGCAGACTGAGGGCATCCTGCACTTTACCTTTATGCATCCAAATAGTCACACTAACTACAATGGCTCTACCTGCATGCAGGAAGTTAAAGAGGTGCATAAATCAGGCCAGGATCTTGGAAAAAGAATCTAACCCCATAGAGTAAGTGAGTAGATCTTCAGTAGCCCGTTTACTCTGCCCTGTTTTGCTCTTTGTCTACCCTTTGCATTTCTGTTTATTTGGACAATGCAAACTCAATGAACTTAGTTTTTCCCTGTGAGTTTCAATTTCAGTCTCCTGGTGCTGTAATGTCTGGGTTACAGACACTGCAGATGAATGTTTAAAAACAACTGTTTTCATGGGAATCAATTTTTGGAAATCTTGCTCTGTTGGGTTTAGGTTTCATAAAAGCTGGTTTTAGCAAAACGAATATTTTTGTCACCATTTAACTTGATTGTGTCCCTTTAGTAGAAATATTTGCAGTATTTCCTACTTATTCCCTTAGAAATCGGAGAACTCCAGTCAAATTGACTAGCAACCAAGTAACCAAAAATCAGACGACTAGTCTTGTTCCCTTATTCCAGAAACCAGACTGACTAGTCTTGTCCCATTATGCCAGATGAGAACAACATCTAGAGCAAATGCAACTAGTGAGAAGTAAATGATCTAAAAGAGAATTCTTCCGGTTTTAATAATCTTGGGTATTACAGATTGGCAGAAGGGAGGGGAAATTCCACTCTCCTTTTAAAACGATGTTCTCCAATCCATCCAGATTTGTCCTAATTCTATTTACTTATGGTGTGTTTATTGTAAGATTGTTGCGGTGCCTTTTACAGTCTTGGTTTGCCCCCTCTTGGCTCACTTACTATGCCCTTGGGCATGTTGCCTCTCTGTGCCTCAGTTTCCCCATTGTGAAACATGGATAATATTTACCTATCTCCAGGTGGCTTGTGAGGGTTAGTTAGTGCTGATAACGGGCTTTGAAGATTGAAGCGCTGTCCGCAAGCAGCATGGCAGAGGATCATTGGTCTAGTACATTTCCTCTGCCTAAACAATCTCTTGACAGGCTGGCTGTTGTGGGAAAGTTCCTCGTCTAGTACGATGTGTTCATGCCATGTAGGCCGAGAAATCCACTTATGAAGCTGGTTGTTCCAAAGAGGGAGATCTGTGATTTCCCCGCTCCCTGCGTGCCTAAAACAGAGGTAGTAGACAGGAAACAAAATACAAGTGCCTGATGCACATACCCCCCTCCATATCCCATGCACGAACCTAGCCCAGAGCTGTGCCCACAATAGTGCTCCGGTAGAGGATGCAGAATGACCTGATGTTTGTCTCCCCCTGTTTCTCAGTTGCAGACAGCCAAGAGATTGAGGAGAGGGCTTGCAGCTGACTCACCAGCGTCCCTTTAAGCAGACAGCCAACCGGACATGAGTTGACAATATGGTCCGGTTGCTAACATGACTCTTGGGCTCCAGAGCAGGGCCAGTCCTGGTTTCTTGCACAGGGCGCTGGGCACGGCACCTGGAATATTGCCCCTGGTTCTGGGCACCAGGGTCTCGGGAAGATATGGACAAATTGCAGGGAGTTCCACTCAGCGGCTTGGCTGGATTGATTTACAAGGACAGACTGAAAAACCTGCATGCATCTAGCTTGGCTGAGCAGCACCTAAGGGTGGGAGCAGAGGGAGTGAGGGGCTACTCAGTGTGGTATCCAGAGGGATAACAAAGGGTGGTAGTGGGGTGGAATAGGCCAAAACAGGGCAAACGTGGCAGTGAGCTGCCTTGGGCTGTGGAATATTCTCCCCAGGCGAGTGTTGTCAGCCCCATGGCTGGCAAATGGTGCTGGGAGGGGAACGACCCAGGCCTGGCCCTGGGGAGAGGGGCTGATGGGGCTTTTCCATTTCCAGCTTCTACGATTCAACAGGGAATTCTTAGACTGTGGATTTCAAGCCAGACTGTCTGGCCTGGGCTGGCTTCTGCAGCAGAGGCTGGGGAATGGCTGGGAAGAGTCGCCAGGCTTGGCTTGGAGGGAATGCAGAATCCTGACTCCCCAGGGTGCTGATGCTACCCCTGCTGCTACTATATGCTCAGGCGAAGGGCTTCCAGCTGTGGAGTCCATGCTCCCCCCATGGCGGAGGGCTTCTGAAATGGACGTGTGCAGTCAGCTGCTGGAAAGGAGAGTCCAGGTCTCTTGGGCTGTGTCTGCCTGGCTCCAGTCTCCTCTCTGTCTCCCTGCTGTACAGCCCCCTTCTGCATGCCAGGGAAGTGGAGCTTTCGCCTGGTTACAACCTGCAACAGGCCAGGCAGCTGCTGGGACACATGCAATGCTCCCTCCCTCCTCCTCCCTGGAAACCCCTTAACTCACCTGAGTGCCTAACCACCCTAGGCGACTGCTTGCCATTGGGCCTGCACCCTGCTGATTTCAAGGGGGAGCCAGGATAAGAGAGCGGTGTGGAGCTTGCTGCTATTTCTGGGGCCCAAGGGGATCTCAAAGGAGAATCGTACAAACCCGACCAGAATCAGAACCAGCCCCTCTCCCTGACCCGGCCGAGCCGGGCTTGTGCCCCAGTGCCTTGTCCAGCGGGAGCTGCTGGCATGGGGGTGGTTCTCTCTGACCCTGCTGCCTTTGCCCTCTCCCCCACAGGTGAAAAGCCCTACAGCTGCTCACACTGCAGCCGCGCCTTCGCCGACCGCTCCAACCTCCGCGCCCACCTGCAGACGCACTCGGACGTCAAGAAGTACCAGTGCCGGGGCTGCTCCAAAACCTTCTCTCGGATGTCTCTGCTCTCCCGGCACGAGGAGGCTGGCTGCTGCCCTGCGTCCTGACGTCCATTCCCCATGGCTGCACCAAGCGGTCGGCACGAGGAAACCCGCTGTAGGCCTGGGCATCTTGGTCGGAGCTTCCGGTGTCCTGCCATGCTGTGGAGGATGCGGGTGGACATGTGCTAGCATGGGAGAAGGCTCTGGTTCCTGGTGATGGTGGAGATCTAGACCCATCTTCCAGCTTCTTGTCTTCAGCTGAATGGCCCCAGCTCTGCAGAGGGCGGTGCTGGAGGCCTGACAAACTCATCACAGGAATGACTTGGTTCTCTCTCCATGCAGGCAATGCCTTTCAGTGTTCGCGTGAGGAAGGGGAGTGGAGACTGCGTTCCAGGCTAGCTTTGGGCTCCTTGCTTTGAACTCTGGCTCTGTAGGGCTGAATCGATCACCCACAAAGCCCCATGCTGCATCTACTCTGCTCACCTGCCTGGAAGTACGTTTGTCTGCACCTGTTCAGCTGGGCTGCCCGAGCCGGTGTTTCAAACAAAGCCCCTCTCCCATCCTTTACATCCAAGAGTCTCCACCTCAATCATTAGGGGCTGGGATGTCAAATGCAACTCACTGCCCTGTCTCTTGCAGCCGGTGGGAGCTGTCCATTCCCCACCTGTGTGCTGCCACTGCTCTGTGGCAGCCACTGTGGGATCTGTTGTTGCACATGGGGTCAGTCTGATTGCCTGGTGTCTAATAAAAAATAAAACCGAGAGCTGCAAAGTGAACTTGTCTTATTGCCCAATGAGAGCACGGGGCCCGAGACTTCTCACTGCAAGGGCACGGGTTGCTTCGTCTCGGTGACACACCCTCCTAGCCTTCTTTCGTGGTGCAATGCTCCCCCCACGCCTCAGCACGTGTCGAGTCCAGGGTTCTTTGTATTGCAGTAGCACCTAGAGTCCTAGCCATGGGCCAGGATCCCAGCGTGCTAGGCACTGTACAAATAGAACAAAAAATGGTCCCTGTCCCCAAGGAGCTGAGAAGGGGCAATGGAGGACAGAGACGGAGAATAGCAGGAACAATGAGACAGCATTGGTTGGCAGAAGTCTCCAGGGCTGTGCGTAGTCATAGCAGAGGAACTGCTGTTTGGCTTTCAGACACTCACTTACCTCTCTCCCAGGCATCTGCATCTCCCAACTCCTGCGGGAGAGGGTGCAGTTTCACCCACTTTCACCACTTGGACATGGACATGTCCTCCAGCCCCAAAACCTACCTTGTGTTTTGCATTGTTAGCAGCTGCTGGAAGGACAGCTCCCTGGTCTGAAATCCCTGCTGTTTGTCCAGGCTTCTTTTAAGGACCTAGTTTATGTAGGTCCTACTGCTAGTGAGTCATGCAACCCTCGCTGTTGCTTTCCTGGCGCAGTGCTGCTGCATTCACAGCTGTGCTTGGAGTTAGCACTAGACCTATGGGGCCAGGCCCCCATCTCCTCATTGCCTACCTCAGTGCGCTCTGATCTTTTCCTGGAAAGAAATCCTAAAGCCAGGAGGGCTGGAGGAGACTCTAAAAGGGGCAGGGGCTCTTCCTTTGGGATCAGTTTTCCCATCTCCCTCTGACATGAGCTCTTCCCTCGGGGAAGAGCGAGGGAATGATCAGGTGTAAATTCTTCAGCTAAACTCTCCACATACCAGAGGGGCTGTCAGGGGTCAGCCCTCCTGGGAGTATAATTTGGTATCAAAGTTGACTGACTGGGGATGGGGGAATGGGTCGTAGGCAGGGAGGGATTTGCTGCAGCTCTGCACCAGGGATGGCACGTGGAATCTGAATGCCTTATATTGCTTTGCTCTATTCAGTGTTACGTATTCACCTCTTAATTTTTTAAACAGGAAGCCGATGGCCTGGCCCTGAGGCTGCTTCCACACTGGCGGTATAAATAGAGGCAGGGGTGTTCCTTTTTGCTGATCACTGAATGTAACTTCAGCGGGCAGGGCTCTCAAATATCAGATTCCTGGTCCTGTTTTCTTTCCTCCCAAACTGCATGTGCTCCTCGGCCCTGCCCCAAACAGGCTGCTGCCACAGTTGCTGCTCGCTGTCCTGGGCTGGATGAGGGCCTAGGTCCTGTATTGCTACGTGGGGGACCCCGCTCCTGGAGGCAGGAGTGCAGCTCAGGCTGAGTTTCATTTTATTTAAAAGCGTCTCTCCTTTACGGTTGCAAAGAAAAACTTGAAACTGGAGCCTGGGGATAACCAAAGCAGTGATGACTGCCTGGGTCTGCAGAGAGCCTGAACCAACAGCTCTGAGATCTGCAGACTGCCCTTTGCATCTCCATGGGTGTTCACACCACGTCCTGCTGCTCCAGCTCTCCCCCAGCAGAGGCCTCTCCATGTGGCAGCCGCTGATTGCAGCAGGCTCCGCCCACCCTCTAGCAGATGCATCTTGACTGCTGGGGTCTGGACGGGGGCTCCCCTGCTGTCCCTCTTGCCTCTCTGATGATGGGCAAGGGACCCCTGCTGCTGCTTCTGTGGGGCAAGGCGGCCACATGCTACTACCCTGGCCTGTCTGGGAGCAAAGGGAGCCATGACTCCTGCCACGGCCACTCCAAGTGGAGTGGGACTGGGGCAGGGGCAGCGATGGGGGCCCTACCGTGTGTGCATTGGGCCTCTGGCCCTATTTGCGGCCCCATGCATTTTGTGGCCTTCAGCTCCTCCTCGCACCCTGCTCAGTCAGGGCAACATAAGGCAGGGCTGCAGCCCTGGTGGAGTTCTGGGGGGCTGGGTGGAAGCTGCACATGGGAATGGCCCCTTCCCCTGCTGGGGTCTTAGAGATGAGCAGGCATTTGGGCTGGCTCTGGAACTTACCTCTCTTCCCTTGAGCAGGTCAGGGCAAGCTTCCCCCCTTCAAATCGCTCTGCATCCTTGTTCCTAGCCTGCCTGCCTGCCCCGCCTCTCCCCTGGTTAGCTGTAAGCTCTGCAGGGCAGGGATTCGGCTTGTGTTGGACACAGCTGAGTGTGCTGTCCGTGCGGCTCGTTACTGGTTTCGGAGCCCTGTGCGGCTGGTTACACTGCCAGGCCCCTGGTGATCCTGGTCAAAGATCCTCCAAGACAACGGCGCACGGGGCTGATACATCAGTTTCCTAGCCAGTAAGAGAGTCACGTGGCCGGCAACAAGTCCACCCACCTCTGCCTGCCCTAAGCGGAGGGATCAGGTCTCCATTTTGCAGCCAGGTGAACCGGAGGTGGCCTGGCAGCGTGAGGCGGACAGCACCTGCAAGATGCTCCGGGTGGATGATCTCAGTCAGGTAAACCACCACCCCAAGCTCTGGGAAGAACAGGGACCCGGGTTATGTTGTTTCAGCACAGATAGCAATGGTCTGGGCACTGCTGCCAACGGGCAGTGGAAGTCCCTGCCCCAAAGGGCATGCAGTGCCAGAGAGGGGTCTTCCTTGCACTCATCAGAGATCTCAGCTCCACATCCCGTGCTGCGTGTGTTGAGAGACATGACTCTGGCGCTGGAGGGAATCTGCGGCTGTATTTTCACGGGGCTGGGCTGCTCCCTGCACCTGGCAGAGAACAGGTTTGCGACCTGCCCGGTACCCGCTGTGGAGAAGATTTGAAAGCTGAGTGGGCAGCTTGTCTCCAGGGGCCAGTTCTGTCGTACAGCCAGGGCCCGCGCACTAGGTGCTGTACAGACTCTTCAAAGGGCAAACCCTGCCCCAAGGAGCCTATAAGCGCCATGACAAAGGGAACTCGGGGTGGCGGGGAGGCAAAGCGACGTAGGCTGCTGTAAAACAGGCTCAGCTCGGGGCCATGTCGTCATGGGATGCTTCTCGGTGCAGAACCCCGGGCCCCCTTTAGCGGCTACGTATAGCCCCTTATGAAAGAGCCCCCGTGCGTTTTCTAGTGGAGATGGCAGCGTGTTTGGGTGAGCAGCGGGTGGTGGGGCTGCTGATGTCACCTTCCTGGCGCAACAGAAAGGCAAAGCAGAGCTAATATTTTTATTTTGGGCACCGGGGGACTTGAGTGGGGGGTTATAAATAGAGTCCAGAGGCCTAAAGGAAGCTATATTGTGAATTGTGTTCTATTTCCAGCGCCCGCTGGCTAAATACGGCCCTTGCACCT
Source organism: Dermatemys mawii (assembly GCA_007922305.1). NCBI lineage: Eukaryota > Metazoa > Chordata > Testudines > Dermatemydidae > Dermatemys > Dermatemys mawii. The sequence continues at coordinate 32,062,962 of ML677343.1, read as the reverse complement.
GTCGCCAAGCAGGGCAGTGGGGGAAAGAATCTTACAGGCGCTAAAATAAACCCGAATGTTTTCCCTTCTCCTAACGGTGCATGGAAAATCCGTATAAATAAATCCCCGGGCTGGGGGGAGCCGCGCGGCCGGGGGCCCTGGCAGCCAGCCAGCCCTGGGCACAACGAGGGAGAGCGGCAGCGGAATGAATGAATGAGATTTTCCACTCTGCGGTGGGCAGGCTGAAGCTGTAAACAGCATGTGGGGCCTTCTCCCCCCGCCATCTCTGGACCTCTTGCACCCCCAGATCATCTTCTCTTTGGGGCCTCTGGGGCCCCATTCCCCTTGCGCTGTTCCCCTCTAGGGCCTCTTTCCTCTGGGCTATCTGCCCTCCACCCCAAACTGCTGGGCCCCTTGACCTTCTTCAGTGCCTAGCTGGACCATTTGGGTCAGCGCCTCTGTACTTCTGTCCAAGAGGACAAAATCCACCAGCCTGGGGGTTCCCTCTTCTTTCACAGAGGGCGGTGCTGGGCCTGGGACCAACCCACGGGAGCCACGGAGCCCACGGATCAAAAAAGTTACCAGAGCCCATTGCTACAGGAGCCTTAGTACCAGTCCTCATCACTTTATACCTTTTTCCTCATCAGTGAGCCCACGCTGCGCCTACTTCCCCCAGCTGGGGAAACTGAGGCACGGGCAGGCCTCAGAAGGGGCACAGCAGCTGGGCTGGGAGGCAGGAATCTTCTCTTCTGCTCCTTCCCTGTCCAGCCCCCGCACTCCCCCGTAGAAAAGCGATGCCTTGCACTTACGTGTTAGCAGCGCCCCAGCTGTGCCGCGGGGAGCAGGGAGATGGGGTGGGGTGATCTCTGTGATGGGGCGCTAGCGCGGCAGGGGTTCTCCTTTCCATCCCTCCCAAACCAGGCTGATCTCTCTTTCAATACAGGCCTCTGGCTGATTGCTAGGGGGAGGCTGCTGGGCTCTCAGCTTGTGCGTGCGAGGAGCGAGAAGCAGGTTGCGGCCCGCGGACAGCTTGCGGCACGGCAGCTCTGAGACATTTCCTGAGTGAGGTCACCAGGAACACACCGTGTCGCGGGCCAAGTTCTGCTTTCGACGGCGCGGCAAGTGTCTGGGCCGGGCCTCCTCCCTGCCCCACAGGCTGGCTCATGAGATGGGAGGGAAGGGGAATGAACCAGGGCTGGGTCGCCCCATGCAAGGAGGATTGTGGCTCAGCCCATGTCTCCCCAGGAGCTGGTGAACCGGTGGTCAAGCACGCTTCCCCACAGGGCCGGATCTGGCCTGTGCACATTCATCGGGAGCAGAGCCCATCGTCCTGGGAGCACTGGTCACTCGTAGCATGGAGCCATTTCTCTGCATTTTATGGTCAGATAACCTGCCTGGCCCATTTCCCCTCGACACACCAGTCCCCGTCCCACTCAGGGTTTAAACTGCTGGTGCATGTTCAGCACATTCCCGGTTTCCTGCAGCTTCTCAAAGCAGGTGCCCACTGCGAAGGAATACAAGGAGGGAGTCAATTTCCGCACTGGGGCAGGAACAGGCAAATCAGTGGGGCTGCCTGGGGAGAAGCAAAGTCACAAACTGGCAAGGTGGCAGCTGCAGGTGCCATCTTAAACACGGTGGGATCATTAACAAGCTACACTTCTGAGACCAAAGTACAAGCCTTCCAGGCCAGGGTTTTTCTCCCCCTTACCCTATGGAGGTGAAAGCCGGAGCCTTGGAACGCCGGCAGCAGCAAATGTCTTAGGAAAACACTGGCTATCAAATGGAATGACTGTATAGCAAACGCCAAGGTTCCTCAGAGTTCAAGGGCTCCTTATCTCGAAGGAATCAAGCCGGAGCAGTTGTGCCCCGGGGTATCTGGAGGCTTGTGCAAAAGGGGCCGCCCGAAAGAATCCAGCTGTCAAAGGGTGCTCAGAGGGAGACCTCGTGGGACTTAACGCCGAGACTGTGCAAAGAGCAGTTTGGGAAGGCCGGATAAGGTGAGCCCTGTCGGTGCTTCCAGTGCGGGAAGGATTCTGAGTCAAACAGCCCCAGGAGTGTTCGGCAGTTGAGAATAGTGGCCAGCCCGTGTTGATCTCCGGGGCCTGGGCTTGCTTGGGCCAGGAGGTCCCTTATTAGAGAAGTGAAACTTTCTTACCAGAAGAATGAAGCATAATGCACCTTGCTCCACAACCCCCTGATACTTTCAAGGTCCTTACAGCAGAGTTGCTCAGGACACTGGCCCAGTGAACAACGTCGCATCCAGGCTGAGGGCCGTGTTTGCAGATCAGGCTCCCGCTCCTCATCCACAGAGCTGTCTTGCAAGAGGGGGTGAAAACCGATTTCTCCCAATCTGTCACACGCGTCCCACGGAGGGGGCGGCCCAAGTTGCAGCAGCCTGTCTGGAAGGAACCAAAGGAGAGTGTGTTGTGTCTAGGGGGACGTCTGGTCTCTGGCATCTTGCACCAGAGTGCAGAATAACAACTGCTGCCTGTAAATTAGGCAGCCTGTAAATTGCTTGTGCAGGTCCCCTCGCCTGATGGTGAGTGGCAGGGGAATCGCACGCGTCTGTCTGCCTTGCTCTCCTCAGGGGTCAGTAAATCTGCCCTTCGGCGCTGGTGTTTCATTTACACCTGAGAAACAATCCCGTCACTGACCCATTCAGTGAGTGGCTAGTTTTCTGGGTGCTTCCCCACCTGCCCATTGGAAACAGCACCTCCCCCTGGCTCTGCACCGGCGAATTGGCGCGTGTCTCTTTAAATTGCCTCTCCCGGGTGCCTTGACGGGAGTCTCAGGTTGGCGGAAATGCCGGGTGGGGAGCCCTGGCGAGCTGGAACGGGGCGGAGCAGTGGGGAAACCGGGTGTTCGCAGGTCCTAGCTGAGCACACCAGACCTCAGCGCCCCTTCCCCCGGCCTTTCCTGCCATGTCCTGGCTGTGCCTCCTGCCCCTCTACACATGGGATCGGGGGGGTGGATAGCAGCTAAAGCCTGGGGCTCGAAGCCCCGGGCTCTCCTTGGCTCTGGCACACTGTGAAATGGGGCCTGTGAGAGCAGGGATGGAAGAGGCTGGTCGGCAAACACCTGCCAAGCTCGTTCAGGTGGTCGGATAGATCCTCCTCCATCGCTTGCTGGCTTTAGGCCTGGGCTGTAGCCAAGCCCAGGTTGCCGGGTTCAGAGCCGGGGTAATCGGAGGGAGCTCTGTGGTTACACAGGGGGGCAGGGTGGTGGAGCTCGTGGTCCCTTCGGCCCTTCAACCCAATCTGTGAGAGGAAGGCTCTGGGAAGGCCAAAGTCACGTCCTCGCTGCGCCAGTGCTGGGGCCAGGGGAAGGCAGGGCAGCGCCGCAGAGGCTGAAATGATCCGCTCGGGGCGTGGGGCGGGGAGGGACTGGCACAGAGCTGTAGCAGTGGGAGATGCCACACGATTTGCTCCTGTGCTCCCCAAAGCACCCATCCCTCGATCAATATCCCCCAGCAGAGCCCGGCGGGGGGGAGGGAGGGGCTCCTCTGGGGCGGGTGACGACCGGTCTGAAAATAGCTGCGCTGCGCCGGTCCTATCTATAACCGGCTGGCAGGCCCCAGTGGAACCATGCAAGTTTCCAAGGCTGTGTTAGCACATTAGTGGAGGCGGGTCAGATGCCAGGGAGAGCACCTGGGAGCTGGTGAGGCAATTGCCGGCTGATGCTGGGTGGTTTGAGCTGGATCACAGCGGTGGGCTCCGCACCCCCAGACCGTGCAGGGCGGCAGCTGGCCTCCGCCCCCCCCACCCCCCACAGGAACACCAGCGCCTCTCCTGGCTGCTCAGGGTCAGTGCTGGGTTGTTCCCGGAGCCGGGGTGGGGATCTGGGCTCTCTCTTGCCCTGTCAGCCCACTGGCCCACTCCTGCTGCTGTCTGGTGGGCCAGGAAGCGAGGCAGGAGAGAGCCAGCTGGATTCCCAGAGCCTGAGGCAGGGACAGGCAAGTTGCACATGTTCGCTATGGGATCAGTCCCGGGGGAATGGGGCCGGAGTGCCCCGCTCCCAGAGCCCATGTGGTGGCAGGGAGGGCTGGCTTGGGGGCTGGCCCAGTCTGGCGACAGGTTCAAGCTGGATGGGTACACCAGCTGCACAGGTCGGAGTCAGGCCAGCTTCCCATTGCCCACCTGCAGCTTCCCCGAAAGCTAACCCTGAAAGCCCAAGGCAACAAGGGCCTATGGGAGCAGCCACAGGGCCTCTGATTTCAGTGTGTGTGTGTGGGGGGGGAGGGGTCCTCTACTGCTGATACCAAGGCTGAATTGGAGCCTAATAGAGAAACTGACCTCGCTAGCCAGGTGCCACAAGTGGCTTTTAGTCCGTGAGTCAGGGCTGAGCCTAGAACTCCCCATGGCAAAGCCATAGGGGGGCAGGCTAGGCCAGCCCTAGTGCCTGCAGGGAAAGGCAGCCCTTCACACCCCCCAAGACCTAGAAATCCCTCTCCCCCGCTGCACTGATCCGCAGCAGCTCCGGGCAGGTTGCAGCCGGAGCCAGACTGAGGCGGCAGCAAAGCCGGCGGGTTAGCTGGCAGAGCACAGGGCAAGGGCGGGGGGTTTTGAACTCAAGCCCCCCTGCCCCAGGTTGTTTGGAGAGCAGAGGCCTTTCAGAGGGGCACGGCGCCAGCTCCCCAGCTGCGGTCAATGGCCTGGCTCCACTGAAAGCAGCAACGCTAGGATGATTTGCGTCTGCCCATTGCTCTAGAAGCGGGCAGGCCGAGAAGCGACAGCCCCGTGAATCCCAGCTGGCTCACACGGTTCTGGAGCCTTGGACTCTGCGGCTGGGGAGGAGGCTGAGTTCAGCACCAGAAATGAACTCTTCCGTGCCCAGACACCCCCGGTGATGGACTTGTACCTCCGGGCCGGAGCTGAGGCTGAACCCAGCCCTAGCTCAGCGCACAGTAACGATCAGCGCTCCGGGGCCCTACGCCAACCAGAGATTGGTGGGTCCACCCTTCCCTGCGACTCAAGAGTCATGGCGACCAAAGGTCCTGGGGTCCAGACGAGGACAAGAACCAACCGCAGGGGAGGCTTTTTCACCCCACCTGGCATTGAGCTGCGGAACTCACTGCCACAGGGAGCTGAGGCCAAGAATTTAGACTGGCCATGTGGACGGCTCTCGGGACTAGACCAGCCAGAGATGTCTCATGAGTGATGATAATGCTGGCAGGGAGATTACACCTCCCGCTTCAGGGCTTGAGCCGATTTCTAACGAGCAGAGACCAGATTAGCTCACCTCTGCTGCTGCCACACCTGCCTCTGGTGCTGGCTGCTCCTGGGGACGGGACACTGGATCTGATGGACCCTGGCTCTGATCCGGTCTGGCGGTTCCCAAGTTCCATCCTTTCTGCTAGGAAGGACAGCAGAGAATCTGCGAATGAGTCACCCTAGAGGCACTCCAGGGGCAGACCCGCAGGCTTCCTTGGCGTTTCTGGTTCTGCCTAACCCGCAGGACACCAGGGCCTGAGGCCGAAGAGATGGGGAGCTCACTGCAGGGCTTGGCTGGGACCGGCTTTGCTTCACCAGGGGTTGTTTTACCTCCTACCCCAGGGTTTCCCATTCTGCCTCAGGGGAGTCACCCTTAACAAGTGCTCCCACTATCAACCCAACAGGCAGGTGTGTGTTAAGCAAGGCTGCTATTTTTAGCCAGCCCCAGTGAATCAAGGCTGGGATATATTTATCCTGGGGGTTGGGTGCATGTGTGTGTCTCTCCTAGGGCTGGGATTTGCTGAATACTTTCCACTGCGAGGGACGGGAGGATAAAAATACCCGCCCCCCCCCCCCCCGGGTGCTGGCTGGGGGGATGAGGCTTTGCATGCACTTGTTAGCTGCATTTCTCTGCTAGGTTCATGTAAATACGGGGGGGGGGGGGGGGGGGTTTTTTTTTTTTGTTTTTGGGAAATTTATAAAGGATGCGGAGTGAGCCAGGCTCAGCAGAGGGTGGCAGGGGCAATCGCCCATCCCCCCATGACTTGGGAGTCTTCTTCGTTAAAGCGGGGGAGGGGGCAAGGACTGAATTTCAGCTGTTGCCTCAGGGGCTGGGGCATCTGCTCTTTCTGGGGTGGGGGGGAGAGAGCAAAATTTGGAGCAAGCCCTAACAATCTTCCATCTAGTTCTGATACGGCAGCTGGAATCCCCTGCTCTTCAGCGCCAGGAAGATGTTGCAAAAGTCAAGGGAATTCAGAAAGTGACTAAAAGATGCCGAAGAGATGAAGGCAGAATCCAATGATCCTGGCTGGCGTGGCCTGGTGGGGTCTGCGAGGGGCGTGAATCCCCGGTGAGCTGCAGGGGCAGGGCTAGCTTGGGCTAAGAGATGGACTCTTGGGGTTCCCCCCACCCTGAGCCATCGGTTCCCCAAGAAGTCAGTCCGACCCCAGTCTCGTCCCCCTGGTCCCTGGTTGGCGGGTGAACCCCCACTTTAGGGAGGCTTCTGGCCCCTCCCATTCCCCCTGGAATCTTGAGGCCCCGCCCCCGTGGCTGGAGGAGCTGTCAGCCTCCCTCCCTGCAGCCAGAGGAGCTTCAGCCATGCCCACCGACCCAAGTACTGGGCCACCAGCTGGAGCAGAGCCCCCCTGCCAGCCTCAGGGAAGAGGGGGAGCGAGGGTGGAGTGGAGTGTGGGCAGGGCCACAGGCCTGGGTTTGGGGGCTTAGCCTCCCCGGCCTATGATACTATGATACCCACCGCCCATGCTTGGACCCCTTTGTCTGGCGCACAGCACTGCTATGCTGAGTTGATCAGACTCGTGTAGGGTGAGTCCAGGGTACCCCACACCGCCCCGGTTACACAGCGAGCCTCTTCCTTCATGTGCGTTTACACATCACATGGCATCTGCTGTACACGGCATCAATGTTTCCCGCGTAGGACCCAGTCCCTGGGCAGCAGGCCCCGTCCACGCCCGGGCCGTGCACACCTTACGCTGTGCAGCCGCTCACGTGCCAGGCTTGTGTGATCCTCTGGACACAGGTCCCTGGGTGACCCCCCTTGACGTAGCTAGTACAGACCTTCCGCTTCCAGTGACCTCCCTAATGCTGTCTCCCAAGAACTGAGGCCAGGCCGTGTTAATTACTCACGTCAGCCCAGGCCTACATGTACCCAGCTATGACGGGACATTGGCAGAAAGGAAAAGGTGATAGTAATAATCGCTCAGGACTCTCCCCCTGGACAGTAGGGTACAAGGGTTAGAGCCTCCGGGATCCATCCCCCTGCCCCCAAAATGATTTGTGGATAATTATTAGCACCCCCAGCGGAGAGAGGGGAGGCAGGGGCTCGGTTGTGTGCTTTGCTGTGGACTCTGAACGTCGGCTCCGTTCATAGAGAGACTACCAAGCCACAGGAGCGTCTCACCAGGAATGACCCCAGTGTCAGGGGACGTCCCTGGTGTGGCGCAGCTGGAGAAAAGGTTCTAAGCTGCCCCCCTCCGGCAGCACCCAGGCAGGGATGGGGCCAGGGATGAGAGACGGTGGAAGAAAGGAAGGGTGCATCTGTGCTGCTTCTGTTCTGGGCTGCAGCTTGGCCCCTCTGCACCCATGGGAGGCCATCACAAGTTAGAGCAGCTCCTGGCCCTGGGCTGCTCTAATTTGCCCCGGGCCAACTCCTGCAACCGGCCGGAATTCAGGAGGGGCAAAACTGGCATAAAACCACCTCACCCACGTAGCTGAGCTGATGGGGTCAAGATTCTGGGGTGGGAAGGAGGAAACCTCCCCCTGCCCCAGGAAGGAGAGTGGGAGGGGCCTCTGGGGCTGGAGGCCTGAGAAAAGAGGGAGCATTTGTGATCAAGGAAGCCCTGGACTTCGTAGGTGTGATGGGGTGAGAACTATGCCCGGAATCCAGAGAGCTGGGTAGGTATTTAAAGTGCATAAATAAATACGGCAACTGGTTTGTCAAGGAGCAGCGGCACCCCAGAGAGCTTCGCAGCCCATGCCCTGCGCGGGCTCCGAGGGGCGAGCTGAGCTCCTGCTAGCACCTGCAGTGGGCAGAGCAGAATATGCGGGCAGACCCAGCAAAGAACAACTCCCCGCAAAGCGGAGGTGCTCTAACCAGTGGGCATCGCTGCCTGTAATGCTGTTTGAGAAGTGATGAATGTCTTTGCTGCTGTTGCTTCCCCACCTGGGCGGCTCTCGTCTCTAAGCGTTCCACTCCCATCCGTGGCATGTCACCTCCCTGGATATGCCTGGGCCTTCCAGCAGCGTGGCCGGTGTCTCGTGCACGGCGTGCAGCCAGCAGCGTGGCCGGTGTCTCGTGCACGGCGTGCAG
>ML677343.1:32035215-32054717 GCA_007922305.1 Dermatemys mawii | reverse complement strand
CAGCAGCGTGGCCGGTGTCTCGTGCACGGCGTGCAGCCAGCAGCGTGGCCGGTGTCTCCTCTCTAGATGCGCTTGAGTACTTCCAGCAGCAGTAGGGTAGGTGAGTGCTGCCCGAACACCATGGGGCGGTTCTGAAGCAGAGCAGGTGCATTCTGGTGAGTGGTATAAAGGGCAACAGAGAAGCCTGATGCGAAAGGGGTAGGGACGTCTGGGGCTCCTGCTGAGTTCAGCAGAGGAAGGCAGGAGCTGCCCGCCCTGCGGCAAAGCTGGCTACGAAGGGGGAATGGCTGGAGGGGCTGGTGGAGGCCAGGGAGGAGGGACACTCCCAGCAAGTGCTTTGGTTGCAAAGTGCCCAGGGCTGGAGGCTGCAACAGGCCCGAACTGGGGCATTTGCTCCACCCTGCTGTGGCTAGGAGGGAAGTAAGAGGTCAGCTGTTGGCCCCTGCTGGGGAAAGCGGTTAGAGGGGGACTGGGACGATGCTGGGGAAGGGGAGGGTGGATTCCTGGCCCGCACTCAGCTGTCTGCCTTCCACTTTGCACCTCGCCCAGTCTCTGTGTGCCAAGAGACAACAGCCCTGATTCACCACGAAAGCCAGGCCCAGCCTGCCACCTGCTGGGCAATCCCCGTCATGCTGCCCCCAGGACCAGGCTGCCTTGGCACCAGTGGCGACCTCATATTTGATACAAGGCGCCATCAGACACAGCCGCGGTGGAGAGCAGCGGAGACCTCGTAAGGCAGGGGTGTAGCTGCAGTGGTGCAGGGCCCATGAGGTGACGTGCTCGGGCAAGTCTCCTGGCCCATGGGGTCGCAACACCACTGCTCTCATTTGGTCCCATTGCATCTGTCATGGTGGAATGGGGCGGGAGGGGAGCTGGGCCAAACCTGACCATTGGTGTAACTTTGGCACCACGTCGCAATGCCAACCAGCTCTCAGGTTTGGCTTGTGTTGTGTAACCATGGAGCAAGCAGCGTTGCAGGGCAGCCGGGATTGGGAGGAGTCACCGTAGCCAGGGCGTGCTGAGGGGGAGACTGGGGAGGGGAGGCAGTGCTGGTGACTGGCCAGGAAGGTCCCTGGCCTGTGGGCGAGTTGCTAGTGGGCTATGGAATGAGTGGAGCGTATTTGGGGGCCGCAGGGCGTGGGGTTGGGGATGGTGGAGTCGGCCGGGGGACCGTGATGTCGAGAGTAAGCAACAGTTTAGATTTCAGAATCAGGAAGGGAGCCTACAGCCTAGACTTTCACCAGAACCCTCTGGGGCATGTTACGCCCCTACTGCAAGGAAGGGAACTGGCAGCTCACTCAGAGCCTTCCTGTGGTTAACAGGCGCCAGATCTGGGTTGTACTCCCAGTTCATTGCATGAGCTCTGTGCCTCGGTTTCCCCATCTGTAAAAGGAGGCTACTGCTAGTGACCTGCCTCCCACTGAGCTCCTTAATGTCCATAAAACCGTTTGAGGCCCTGCAATGGCCGGTGCTAGACAGGTGCAAAGTATGTGTCTAGGAAACCGGGTGTCCCTGGCTTCCTTCGCCCAGCCGCCTGCCAAACGAGTCCTGCTGAAGAAATACAGCAAGGCTGGCAGAGTCCAAACCTCCACCAGGATCTTTCCTCTTTTTCTGCAGCTGTCCCTCCAAGCAAGGACCCTATCTGCCATGGGGGTTCAGTGGTGAGTTTTTAGGTGGCCGAGGAGCCCAACACATGTGGTGCAGATTTTCTCCTACACATAGGACCGGCTCTGTGGCACAATGGATAGTGCATTGGACTTCTAGCTTGATGACAGGGTGAGTCATTCAAAGGTTGTGGGTTCGAGTCCCACCAGACCTGTTTTACATGAGGCCTGTCATTTGCTCAAAGTCCAAAGGAAGCTCTGCAACAGCAAGAACAATCAGGATCTCTCTCTCTTCAAAAACAGTTCCTGGGAGGGAGGGGTCATTGTTAATTCCTGCCTAGGGTACTGGTCAGAGGTGAGCAAAACTGTTACCATGTGAGGGGCTGGTCAGTGGCCCACGGGCCATGTATTGGCACATCATCCTGTTCCCGGCAGACTCCACTCAGAGAAATTACAGCAGCAGTAGCTGTCTGGCTGCTGACCAGTCTGTGCAGACAGGCTGGGGATCAGATGTTCCCCATGGCCCTGGGGAGATGATCAGATTGGAATAGTCGACAGACAAATCCACTGCAAATGGCGGGAACCCTCCCAGCTCGCCAGCATCAGCCTCCCTTGGCTCAGTTTGACACCTTGTTAATTTCCAACATGCCCACGGAATTGACTCTGATGAAGCAGGAGGAAGTGGGACATCACAGCTCACCCTGATTGAGGGGCCCAGCTGGATCCCCAGGCTCTGGGGCTGGAATCCTGCAAAGTAGCTCCAGGCTGCCTGCTCGGAGGACACTGGCCAGTGGAATAACGGGCTGGCTTCTAAAACACAGGTAATTACTGCAAACCATGAGAACGAACCAGCAGGGCACCAGCTGATGCAGGACTTGGCCATGGGCTGCAGACCCTCTTGATGACCCATTCAAACCAGGCTGGTACTAACCTAAAACCTTTTCATCTGGTGACCATTTGGTGGCCTCTAGGAAACAGGGTTGCCAGCCAAACACTTTAGCCCCACCCCTTGCCTGAGGCCACACCCCTTCCCCACCCCTTCCCGAGACCCTGCCCCCTGCTCACTACATTTCCTTCTCCCTTAGTGGCTTGCTCTCCCCCCACCCTCACTCACTTTCACTGGGTTGGGGCCGGGGGTTGGAGTGTGTGTGGGGGGGTGAGGGCGCCAGCTGGAGGTGGGGGCTCTCAGGTGGGGCTGGGGATGAGGGGCTTGGGGGTGCAGGAAGGAGCTCCAGGTTTGGGGGTGGGAGAGAGGGGTTCAGGGTGTGGGCGGGCGCTCTGGGCTGAGGATTGGGGTGCAGGGTGGGTGAGGGCTCCAGCTGGGGGTGCTGTCTCTGAGTTGGGGCTGGGAGTGAGGTATATGGGGTGCCGGAGGGGGCTTTGAATTGGAGGGGTGCTCAAGGCTGGGTGTTGGGGCTCGGGTTTGGGGCATGGGCTTATCTCCAGCGGCTTCTGGTCAGTGGCTCAGCGACGGGGGAGTTACTAAGGCAGGCTTCCCGCCTGTCCTGGCTCCGTGCTGTGCCCCAGAAGCAGCCAGCAGGTCCGGTTCCTAGACAGAGGTACAGCAGGAGGCTCCACTCGCCGCTCTCGCCCGCACGCGCCACCCCCCGCAGCTCCCATTGGCCGTGGTTCCCAGCCAATGGGAGTGCGGAGTTGGTTCTCGGGACGGGGGCGGGGCGTGGAGACCTCTAGGCCCTTTCTGTCCTGCCTAGGAGCTGGACTTGCTGGCCACTTCAAGGGTGCAGCACGGAGCCAAGACAGCTAGGGACTAGCCTACCTCAGCTCTGCCAAACTGCCAAATGGACTTTTAACGGCCCTGTTGGTGATGCTTTTTCGACCGGTTGTTCCGGTTGAAAGCCATACACCCGGTCACCCTAATGAAATGAGGCCTGGATCCCTGCCCCGTTCACAGGCCTCTGTATCAGACAGACCATTCCACAAGGTACCAATCTGTCCCTTTGCTGGTAGTTGCAGCAAAGGGGCCAAGAGATGAATGGGAGACGCAGGCCTACAGGAGAAGCGCCCCCTACTGCCGTCCATGCTGCATGAGCAGAGGCCCAGAGCTTCAAAGGCATTTAGGTGCCTAACTCCCATTGGAGGCAAAGGGTCTGGGTCAGAGGGCTACAGCTGCACGGGGTAATCGACACAGTGTCTTAACGAGTCCAGAGTCAGCAAGCATCAATGCATTTCCCTGCAACGAAGGGTAAAAGAGCCTGGGCTAGAGAAGAGGAGGAAACCAGTTGGCTTTAATGCACAATGAGGAGGACACATGGACCTGCTCAAGTCCACCCTTCTCGCTGCCTGCAGAACAAATGGATCCAGGGGTATGAGACTCAGAACCAGCAAAGAGCCAGGCGGCCACATTCACAGGATTGGCCTGACCACCAGGGTTGACCCATGGTTGGCAGGAGAAAGAAGAGGAACCAGGCTGGAGGAGGAATAGCTCGGTGGTTTGAGTGTTGGCCTGCTAAACCCAGGATTATGAGCTCAATCTGTGAGGGGGCCATTTAGGGATCTGGAGCAAAAAGTCTGTAAGGGGACAGTACTTGGTCCTGTTAGCATAGGCAGGGGGCTAGACTTGATGACCTTTTAAGGTCCTTCCACTTCTATGAGATTGGTATTCTCCATATATTATAACTAAAAATCCAGGCTGAATGTCCTTTCAAGGAACTCTGGTCACAAGTCCCCTAGTGTCTAAACCCATGTGACTCAAATGACACACAGGCTGCTGACTCAAATCTCTCTGAACTGTCCATGTCATGCTACTGGCTGACATTGCTGGAAGTTACACAGCCCCTGAGGGGGGTGTGGTACTTTGCAGGAAAACATAGGGCACGAGGGCAGAATCTTCTCTCTCATTGGTGTAAATCAGGAGTGATACCCTGGTTGGCTACACAGGAATGGGGCACAGCCCACCTCAAATGTTATAAAACCCTTCCCCCTAATCACAAGACTGGCTTAAAAATCACAAGATTTATAAACATAACAAATGCCTGGTTCTTTTTATTTGCCTGCTGGTGTCTGACTCCAAGCCATTGGGAGGCTGGGGGAAATGATATTTTTAAACTTTCCTCTGCAACCACAAAGGCTAGAAACTTAGCAGGTTAAAATGAAGGCTGTGATTTCACATGCGATCCCCTGACTCCAGAAGCTGAGGCTTTCCAAAGTCTGAGGTGGCACATCGATTTTTACAGTGCTTGGACAAGTCAGCTGCCAAATAGTAAGAGAGTCTCAGACTTGGGTATATGGCACTACCGCCTAACCATGAAGACCCCCATGTATACCCCAGCCCCCCAAATATTGCAAATATCCCCAAACCCTCCCAAAGTCACAAAAGCCACATTATAACATTGTGAGAGCTGGCACCCTGGGGAGTCTGGTGTCAGTGACCCCAGGATCAGCCCCACCTCCCCTGGCTTCTCAGCTGCCGGATCAGTTCCTAATTCGGGCCGCCCCAGCCCCCACCTCTCCCTCGGATTTGCCTATAGTGTCATGGCGGACGCCGGAACTCTAGGACTTGAATGACGGTGGCACTGGTGTACACTGCGCATGTGCACCACTAATACGGCACTTGGTGCGACCGTAGCAACAGTCCCCCTCTTCGTGTGACAGCTAAAACCATCCGGGTGGTAACGTGCACCCGGCGCCGCTGGATACGGATGGAACGGTCGGCGTCTATCATCCGATCCCTCCCATTGGTTGACGGAGCTGGCAGAGGGCGGAGGGCCGGCGCTGATTGGAAGCGGATGTAGCAGCTGGCGTTCCGCTAGCCAATCCGCTCCCGTCAGCTGATGGGTGTGGCGCGCGGGGCAGACACGTGTGGGAGGACAGCTGCCTGCTGGGGCTTGCAGCGCGGGGCAGGACCCAGCGCGGTGCACGGGGGAGCCGGAGCTCGGTGCAGCCCTGGGGCGACCCTAGGCTCCCTCCCTGGGCCTCTGCAGCCCCCGGCTCTGCGCTGCCATGGCTGAGGAGAAGCCCCTCACCGTGGTGACCTGCACAGCCCCGGTCAACATCGCTGTCATCAAGTACTGTGAGTATCCCGCTGCCCCTCTGGCCTGCCGGGGCTAGCTGCCTTGGAGGGGCCGCGCCTCTACCCCCTCTCCCGGGCACCGCCCCCCTTTGTGCCCGGCCCCTGGCCCTGCCCGGCCCTTGGGCAGCGCCCCAGAGGGTGGTGGGGACCGCGGATCCCTCCATCGCCCCCAATAAGGCGCTGGAGTCTGAACAGACAAATGTCTGTGTCTCTCCGTGGCACCTCCTTGGGGCAGGGACTGCGCCTTCCAGCGGGCTGGAGCTTTCCACTCCTGCCCCCTCCGGATAGGGCAGGGGAGAGGGTGAGGGGGACTGGGCCAGGAGAAGAGCCCTGTCGAAGCCTGTCTCATTGAGTCTGGAAGTCTTGGCAGAGCCGCACTGTTACCCGGGCAAAGTCCCTTTCAGACGCTGTCTAACAAGACTGGCGCGCTGGCCGGGCCAAGCACAGGATGGCAGCATAGCTAGGGGAAAGGCTTTAGCCATCCCTGGGGCAAAGGTCTCTCTGTGGACTCTTGGCATCCCGTTCTGTCCCCGTGTGCCCTGCAGGGCAGGCCATCAGGCCAGTCTTTAATAGGGCTGACTTTGGCTTGTTCTCTATTCCTGGGTTTGCAGGTGTTGCCCTTCTTGATTTGTCTCAGCTTGGCAGCGGAAGCACCTCCAGTTGTCTGGCGGTACACACCCTGTAGGGTTTAATAAATTAAAACAGAGGCCGTGGTTACTCACCAGCACTGGATGAGGCAGGCAAAATGAATTCTGCAGCCATGATCTCATCAAACCTGTTTCTTGTAGCCAGTTTGCTGTGGACTGATGAGGATTATTTGGAAGTGACTTGTGTGTGTGTGTGTCTCTCTTATTGCATTATTGGGCTCCTCTGATGGGTCTCCCCATGCGCTGGGGTAAGTGGGAGCCTGAGTAATTAACTGTCTGATGAGAACCCCGTACTATTGACTGGGAGCTCTTGGTGCTGATTTTCCCATCGAATCTCTTCCAGGGGGAAAGCGAGATGAAGAGCTGATTTTACCCATTAATTCCTCCCTGAGTGTCACCCTGCACCAGGACCAGGTTGGTATGAACTTGTAATAAAGTCCTAGGAAAGATGCTTCTTGGGCATGAATCAGAGCTGAGGCTGTTAGAGAAGAGAGATTGTTAGTGGTTGGACCGGAGCAGAGTGGTGGGGTTTCATTTGAGAGTGAAAAAACAACAGCCATTCTTCTTCTGAGAGCAATCAGGCAAATGTTCAAGGAGACAGGTGGTAACTTTCTTCCCTTGGTAACGATGGGCCACCAGGGGAGAAACCTTAGCCCTGAAGTGTGCTTTGCTGTAAACCCCATTGTCAGCGTATCATAGAAATCGTTCCTCTCTCTACTTCCTATGTTGTTGTCTAGAGCGTTCCCCAAGGACAGCACAAGATCGGCCCCTGTGGCCTTGTCCCTTCCCATGGGAGGATATGGCATAGCCTCCTGACCTAGACCACAGTGTCTGGACTTACTTCCTGATATTTAGCCAAAACTTTCCTTTTTTTTCTTATTTTGATCTCCTTTGGCCCAGTCCATCCCTTGGTGTAATTGGTAACTCCTGGGAGCTCAATAGCGTTCCCTTTGGCCCTTCAGTTTTCGATCTCTGTGCACTGGGATCTGCCCCTCTGCAGTGTTTGACCTGGCACCTGTGCTTGGAGACCTGTATCTAGCCACATATTAGCTCAGTGTTTCCCCGCAGGGCAAGATGGGTGCAGCCTGGTGGAAAGGCGGGAATTTGGTATTGGAAGGGATTTCTGATTAGACAGGATTTCAGCACAGGCCATGGGCCAGTCTCAGGTGACTTGTTGCCCCTTGTCCCCAAATAGACACTTAGTTTAAACTGCCCTTCTAGGGACTTGGGAAGGTCGTGACCAGTCTGGCTCTCATAAAGGGGAGAGATGCCTTTTCCTATTTTAGAAACCTACACACGGGAAGGAGTATTGCCTGGTGACAGGAACACCTGGGTTTTCCTCCCACAGCTGCCGCTGGCTGGCTGTGTGTGGCCTTGGGCCAGTCATGTCCCAACTCTGGGGGGATGGTATTTACCTACCACTAGCGCACACTTCCCCTCCAGAGCTGGGAACAGAACCCAAGAGTCTTAGCTCCCAGGACGGGAGGCTTCCTGCGGCCCAAGTGACCGTTGCTGCGGGACAGAGCTCAGCACTGATCCACGGAGCTAAATCTCACTGCAGGCTTGCACCTCACTGGGACCCTCTCCCGGCCCTGGCTGCCACTCAGCGCGCTCTGATCTCTCCCTCCCAGCTTAAAGCCACCACCACAGCCGCCATCAGCAGAGACTTCAAAGAGGACCGGCTCTGGCTGAACGGGGAGGAGGCCAATGTTGGGCACCCACGGCTGCAGTCCTGCCTGCGGGAGAGTGAGTATCCCAGGGGGGAGGGGAGGGAAGAAGCAGGGCGGGTGCAGCCGGCTGGGCTGGTTGTGAGCAGCTGGCATTGCCAGGGGCAGGCCCAAGTTTGAGCCCCCAGCTCTCTCTGCGGTCGAAGTCTCTCAGTCCCAGTTGCTGGGAGTCTGGTCCCCACCGGGCGTGCTCAGTACCTCCCTGCAAGGCTCCTGCGGTCCTTTCCCAGCCATGCCACTGGTTCCCCACGTGACCCTGCACGGATTGCCGCCCTGCTCTGTGCCTCAGTTTCCCACTCTCCTCCCCCTATTCTTCAGGGATTGAAGGTCTGTATTTAAAGCTTGTGAAGTGCTTTGAGATCCTCGCTGATTGGAGCGGGTGGAGGCTTCTTCTCTGGGAAGTACCTTGCTCCCTAAAAGACCTGTGGGCTACCCCAGCACAGGCCCTCTCCTGCCCTGCTCAGCAGCCATCCAGGAGAGCGAGGTGGGGCATGCAGATACCTCTGTGGTCCTGCTGTGCTGCCTGTCTTCTCTCCAGCGCCCAATAAAGGCAGCTGGTCCCGCTCTCTGCTGGGTGGGGGTGTCAGGTGCTACCCATAGACCTGCCGCCCTCCAGGCCAGCTCCTGTGGAGCCCAGCGGGGCAGGTCAGATGCCTCCCATACCTCTAAGCCCCGCTCTGCTCTGCCCTGCAGTGCGCCGCCTGGCCAGGAAGCGGCGGGGCGGCAGCGCTGGGGCCGTGGCCCCCCTGAGCCTGGCCTACAAAGTGCACATCGCCTCGGTGAACAACTTTCCCACGGCAGCCGGCCTGGCGTCTTCGGCAGCGGGGTACGCCTGCCTGGGTGAGTGCGGGGTGTGAGCCCTGCCCCCACACCCTGCTCTGGAGGGAGGGGCGGTGGTGTGTATGCGCTGGGCTGTTCCTGCCCCTGGCTCTTGGGGAGCAGAGGGTGAGCTGTCCATGCCCACCCCATGCCCTGGGATTGGGCTGCTGTCCTGCCCCTTTCCTCCCCCTTTGCTGGGCTGTGCAGTAGTGGAAGAGAAGCCTTGGCGGGACCATCTGGGGATGAGCGGGCCTGGGATAGGTCCAGGGGCCTGGATGCTGGCAGAGTAGAATCCGGCTGGGCAGAGCCCTGGGGCCCAACCTGTGGGTGGGGAGCGAGTCCCCCAGCGGCGCTGACCTCCCCCCGTCTCGTGTCCCAGTGCACACCCTGGCCCGGCTGTACGGCGTGGAGGGCGAGCTCTCCGAGGTCGCCCGCCAGGGCTCCGGCAGCGCCTGCAGGAGCATGCTTGGGGGCTTCGTGCAGTGGCTGATGGGGGAGCGGCCCGACGGCAAGGACAGCGTTGCCCAGCAGGTGGCGCCAGAGACGCACTGGCCGGAGCTCAGAGTGCTCATCCTGGTGGTGAGTGAGAACGGGGGTGGCCAAGCGGGTCTGGTACCCCTAGGTCATGGCATCCATCCAGCCTGAGTGTGGGGGTGGGGCAGCAAAAGCATTATGGGATGGCGAGGAGAGAACGAGAGCTAGTGGCTGGTTCTGTCCTGGGAGCTTGAACTCTTGGATTCTGTTCCCAGCTCTGGAGGGGAAGTGTTCACTAGTGGTTAGAGCAGGGACATTGGCATCAGGACTCCTGGGTTCTGTGCCAGCCTCTCCCACTTACTAGACCTTGGGCAGGTCACTCCCATGCCCTGCAGCTTATTTTTCCTCTGCAGTCCAGGACCTGCCTCCCGCCGAGGCTGGAGGTTCATGTTCCGGACGGGCTTCTGGCTAGTAGGGCTCTCACAGGCAGTCGCTCTCCGAGCCTGAGAACTGGTTGGTCCAGACCTGGGCTCTGGGGTTTGCTGCGCCCTGTCTTGGGAGGGAGAGCGGTGTCTGTTCCCGGTGTGCCGGGGGCATGGAGTAGGTGTGGTCTTGGGGGTTTAGGGATGAGATTCTCCAAGAATGTCACAGTTGGGGTGGGGCAGCTGACTGCCCCCAGGTGATGAGATCCGTTCCCCAAGCATCGGGGGGACGGGGGCGCTGCTGCACCTTCCTCTGGGCGGGGAGAGCCATTGGGGTGCTGATGCCAAGGGCTTTTTCTCCTCTCCTCCCCGGCAGGTAAGCGCTGAGAAGAAACCAGTGGGCAGCACGGCTGGGATGCAGACAAGTGTGGACACCAGTCCCTTGCTGAAGGTTTGAGGCGGGAGCCCTGTGAGGGTGGGTGGGGGCAGGTGTTTCTTTTGCTCACCTTTGATCTAGCTGCTCCTTCAATGCTGCTGGGCTGGATGGGGGCGCTGGAGTTTGGAGTAACCTCCAAATCACTCAAATAAATCCCAGAGCAAAGGAGGCCTGCTGCTAACTCCCCCTTCCCCCACACCCCTGTGGTCCAGCACCTAGCCCTGGAGCCCTGCTGGGGGGCATTTGACTCCTGACCCCAGAGACTGGAAATGTGGAATTTGGTGGAATCTAAACTCTCCTTCTTCAGGGCCTGAGGTGACCTCTAGCTCGTGGTGTCCGGGAAGGGGCGGGTGCAGGGGTGTTGGACCCGATACCGGCTCCCTTGCAAAATCTGCTGGACCTTTGAGTGCGTTTGCTGGTGTTTTCCCAGCTCCTTCCAGCCCAACCAATCCCTGGCAGTGCTACTAGGGCTCAGAGTGACTGGGTGCCTTTGAATACACTCCGAGAAACAGCTTATTGCTGTAATGCAGCGTGGCTGTGGAGGCCAGCTAGCTTTGAGTCTCCTCCTACGGGGGCTGCTGGATCCAAGGGTATTGCCTGTGCGTTAGGGAGGTTTTACTAGAGTGACTGGGGTCTGTCCAAGTGGCCATGGGCCAAGTTCTCAGGCAACTGCCGAGACGTCGTTGACTGTCAACAACTCCACCAGCAGCAGCATTGTGGCGTGACTGGGGGTGGGTCTCTGTAGCTGAAGCAGCAGTTCTAGTCAGTGGGTGGGAGGGCGATTCGGGGAGCCCTCCCCTCCCCTTCAAAACAGGGCAAAGCAGCCCTGCACAGCCCTGGGGAGCAGCCGTGCACTGGCCACTGGTGCAGAGGGACGGGAAGCAATCAACTCATTCCCAGAGAGTAGTTATCAGCGGTTCACAGTCAGGCTGGAAGGACATAACGAGTGGGGTCCCGCAGGGATCGGTTCTGGGTCCGATTCTGTTCAAGATCTTCCTCAATGATTTAGATAATGGCAGAGAGAATAGTGCGCTTGTAAAGGACGATACCACGCTGGGAAGGGTCGCAAGTGCTTTGGAGGACAGGATTAAAATTCAAAATGATCTGGACTGAGGTAAACAGGGTGAAATTCAATAAGGACAAATGCAAAGTACTCCACTTAGGAAGGAACAATCAGTTGCACGCATACAAAATGGGAAAGGACTGTCTAGGAAGGAGTACTGTGGAAAGGGATCTGAGGGTCACAGTGGATCACAAGGAAAATGTGAGTCAACAGTGTAATGATGTTGCCAAAAAAGCAAGCATCATTCTGGGATGTATTAGCAGGAGTGTTGTAAGCAAGACACGAGAAGTAATTCTTCCTCTCTACTTAGGCCTCAACTGGAGTATTGTGTCCAGTTCTGGGTTCCACATTTCAGGAAGGATGGGGACAAATTGGAGAAAGTCCAGAGAAGAGCAACAAAAATGATTAGATGTCTAGAAAAATATGACCTATGAGGGAAGATTGAAAGAAGTGGGTTTGTTTAGTTTGGAGAAGACAGAGAGGACATGAGAACTGTTTTCAAGTACATAAGTTATTACAAGGAGGAGGAGAAAAATTATTCTCCTTAACCTCTGAGAATAGGACAAGAAGCAATGTGTTTAGATTGCAGCAAGGGAGGTTTAGGTTGGACATTGGGAAAAACTTCCCAGCTGTCAGGCTGGTTAAGCACTGGAGTACATTACCTAGAGAGGTTGAGGAATCTCCATCATTGGGGATTTTTAAGAGCGGGTCAAACACACACACCTGTCAGGGATGGTCTAGATAATACTTAGTCCTGACCTGAGTGCCGAGGACTGGACTAGATGACCTCTCGAGGGACCTTCCAGTCCTATGATCCTATGACTCCTCCAGCTCTCCTGGCTCTTTTCCTGCCTTTGTAGGGGCTTGTTGGTGGGTGGGGCCTTGCTGGGAGCAGCCCCTCCCAGTAGTTGTGTGGGGGGCCCTGGATTAGAGAGGGTGCAGTCCATCCCCGCCCTGTTGTGATGAGGTGCCTCTATTGGATGATGGTGCCCAATGTAGTGATGTGACTTTGTGGGTCCCCCGCAATGTAACTGTCCCTGTTGCCCCATTGCAGCACCGCGCAGAGGCGCTGGTGCCGGCGCGCATGGCCCAGATGATCCAGTTCATCCAGCAGAGGGACTTTGAGGGCTTTGGCCAGCTGACGATGAAGGACAGCAACCAGTTCCACGCCACCTGCCTGGACACCTTCCCTCCCATCTTCTACCTCAACGACGTCTCCCGGCTCATCATCGCCCTGGCCCACCGATTCAATGCGCACCACGGCAAGACCAAGGTGGGCTCAGGGCAGATCCCTAGACTGGTGTCGGGGAGGGGGCTAGCATGGCACTTTGGGCAGGGCCTGCTGGCTCAGAGAGGGGCTCGTCCTCGTACCAAGGCGATGGGAGTGAGTGTCCAAGCCCCGTGGTCGGAGAGTGGTGTCTGTCCGCTCAGAACATGTGCCAGGCACCGGTAGAGCTATTGGCCACCCCTTTGAGATCTGCTGGGCCGGGCGCTATGGTCACTCACAGAGCACATGTCCTCAGGCAGGTACTAGGGAATCTTGGGATTTCCCCAGGAGGATTGTGGGAGTTGGGAGACTTTAGCCACGTTCTCCCCTGGCACCCAAGAGGCCCCCCACAACCACGCGCAATTGTCCTCCATGGGCTGCGGCTTGGAGCAGGGCTGGGATCTCTTGGATGTGTGCCCAGAAGACGCCACTTCCCACCTAACTGAGGTCAGCACAGTCATGGGCCGGGACAGCAAATGGGGGTAGGGCTACACTGACCCGTGATTTCCTAGGGGAGCGATTTTCCCACATAGAGGGCTCCAGTGTGGGACAAAAGGCACCTGGGTGCCCCAGAGGACCTGCCCCTAGGAAACCAACTAAAATCAGCCTGTCTGTGTGGGTGATTTATTCCAACCAGCTTCTGCCACCCACCTCGCAGCTCCTACCCTCCCACCCCCAACGACTCACCTGCAGCAAATCTCCATCACACATCCCTGTTTGTGGGAAACACGTGGGATCCCGTAGCCCTGATCCCTGGGACGTGGGTGTGCGGATGAGGTGCAGGCGGCTTGTGTGCGTCCAGGGGCCTGTTGTTCTCGGCGGGGCTCAGGGAGGGATCCCCACCCCAGATGCAGCTGTTGGAAGGGGGGGGGGGGGGGGGGGGGGTTGGTTCCTTCTTTGGCACCAGGCATTGTCCATGTATAGTGGATCTAATGGACCCCTGGGCAGGATGTTTGCCCACCCAGTCGTGCTAGGACCAATCCCGGTGTGCTGCAGGGCACTGGAGGGTGGAGACGTGCCCTGGGCCAGCAAAGGCTGTAGCTGTGGGGCCGGGCGGGTGTTTAGGACGGGCTGGGGAGAGGCAGCCCCGCTCCGGGGCCTGCGCTGACCACGTCCGCTCTGTTGTAGGTGGCCTACACCTTCGACGCCGGCCCCAACGCCGTGGTCTTCACCCTGGCGGACACGGTGGATGAGTTTGTGGAAGTGGTGACGCGCAGTTTCCCTCCCGAGTCTAATGGAGAGCAGTAAGTCGCACCCGCCCCGGTCAGCCAACGCGCTGTGCTGGGGACCGGGGTGGCAGGGGCTGCGGGTCGGGACTGAGGGGCACCAGCGGAGGGGCGTAGGTGTGGGGTGGACAGTGCTGGTCAGGGTGGAGGGTATGGGTAGAGCTGAGGGTTCCTGGCGCTGGGCTAGCTGTGGGGGTGCAGGCTGGGATGGAGGGGCATTGGCAGTGTTTGGGGTGGGCCTGCTGTGGGGCAGCCAGAGCAAGTTGGCAGGCAGGGCTGGTTCCTCTGCCCTGCCCTTTTGATTCTGGTCCATCCAGGGTCTCTAGCGCCAGGGCCTGCTCCTGGCGGGCCTGCCGCTGCTTTCCCATGCCCCGTGGCCTGCAGCAGCCGGAGGGCTTGGGGGGGCTGTCGGGCAGCGCTAGTGGGGTCTGCCCGTGCCGGACTAAGGCGGGAACTCTCGGAGCTGGGCCTGGCCTGGGCGTTGGTGAGACAGAGCCAGTCTAGAGCAGATGAGGGGGGAGGTGACTCCCTCCCCATTTGACCCCCCATTTCCCCTCTCTGGGGGCGCACTGCGTACCCCCCCGCAGGTTCCTGAAGGGGCTGCCGGCCGGGCCCGCCTCGCTCTCGGAGGAGCTGCTCTCCGCTGTGGTGCTGGAACCGGTGCCTGGGGCCATCCGGTACATCCTGCTCACCAAGGTACGGCGGGGGCTGGGCCCATGGTGGGGGGGCCGTTGCAGACCCGGGCCCATCCATGCTGGGGTGGTTGGACCCAGGCTTGACCATCTGCAGCCGCGGAAAGAAACCATGTTGCACGGCCTGGAGTGGGGAGGCGGCGGGGCAGGTCTGTTTGACTCCCCTCTGGGTCTTGGGGTCACGCTCTGACCCCTCCGAGTCTGAATTAGCGGTGGGGAGGGGGCTTAACTCCTCCCCCATGGCAAAGGCTGTCTTTGAGGCTGGCCCCTTGTAAGGACAAGCCATGGGGGAGCGCCCCAGCGTTGCGGAGTCGGTGCCTTGGGCAGATCTGAGTGCTCTCATCCAGGCGTTGTGTGTCTCTCTCTCTCTCTCTCTCTCTCTCTCTCCGGGGTGTGAAAAAACACCCCCCCGCAGCACTGTAAAGCGCCAGTGTGGACAGCGCCCCAGCGCTGGGAGCTGCGCCCCTCGAGGCGCTGGGTTTTTTTACAGCGCTGGGAGAGCTCTCGCCGCGACAGCGCTTTACCGTTGCTAGTGGAGATGTACCCTGAGTTCTTCCCCGGCGGCTGGCCCCACCCCATGCCAGCGTCTGCTTCCTCTTTCTCGGTGAACTAGCGAAACACCCAGCATATCAGCCGCGTGGAGTCAGGGCCTGGAGGCGTCCTGTGGCTCCCAGCCGTGGGTTTGGCCGGTGCTGGTGTGAGAGGAAAGCAGCGCGTGATGCAAGGGGTCTGCTGGCATCACGGGGTTAAATCCAGTGTACCCCCAGAGTGCGGGGGCGGGGCAGGACCTGGGGGGAAGCATCCGGTTAAGGGGAGGATGGAGGCGGCATTGGAGGAGGGGCAGGGTGCTGGTGCAGACTACATCGTCCCAGATTGGTTCACAGATCTGCAATGGCAGGAAGCGGCCCACTGGCCTGCCCGCTTCTGGCAGTGCGATGCTCAAAGTGGGCTTTCTTTTAACTCCCCCCACCCCAGACAGGGCACCCGGCCAACTGTCTGGTGCTGTCTAAACCCTCTGTTGTGTATGGAAAGCCCCATGTCTGGGTCCCTCGCCCATAGCACCCCAGGGGTTCCAGCAGCCCTCTCCAGCTCCCCTCGGTGACGTGTGGCTTTGTTCTTCTTGCAGCCGGGGCCGGGACCTCAGCCTCTAGACGATCCCAAGCTCCATCTGCTGGGAGCAGACGGGCTTCCCCATCCCAGCGCCTGAGCAGCTGTCTGGCACCCTTCCGCCTCGGGGAGACCCGCTGCGCAAAGACACCTCCAGCCCGCGGGGAACGGGGGTTGCGGTGCTGCCGATTCAGTCGCGGGCTCTCAGGAGAGCGGAGGGGCGTTCAGGGCTTGGCCCTGGGGAGTCGATCCCCACGCTGGGGATTGCCGGTGAGGTACAGTCTGGGGGAAGGTTTTCAGGTCCTGCTGCTCCCTTGTGGGGGATTTACTGATGCGGGAAGAGCGCTGCTGACCAACGCCCCCTCGCGGAACACATGCCACCTGGTCAGTGGCAGTGCCAGGGTTCCCAGTCAGTGTGCTGCTCCCCTGATCTGCTGGGGCCCCTCAGAAAAGGAGGGTCCCATCTCCAGGGCCAGTTTTGCCAGCAAAGGAGGGCAGTTGTGATGAGGCTGTTCATCTGCTAGGAAAAGGACTGAGACTCCCCAGCAAACCACTTCCAGATGGGAACCGCGCCTGGGGCGAGATGCCCTGGGCTCCTTTCTGGTGGGACCTGATCTGGACTGACCTAGAGATGAAGGGCTCCCCCATCCCCTTAGCCAGCTGGTGCCGCTCCCCAGCAGGCATGAAGGCCCCCCACCCCCCAGATCGCCCTGCCCCACGCTGTCGTAATAGGGAAGCTGGGTTTTAAAAATAGAGCAATAGGAGCAACTTTGAAATGTCCCTGCTTCCTCGTTGTTGTTTTTTAGGTGAAAATGCCCATGAATATCACTTTCTGAACCCAGAAATGTCTCTGCTCAGTTTTTTACATTCCTGCCCTGCTTCCTTTTGACCTGCTAAGCTCCAGTGGGAGCCACCCAGAGGGACGGGGGTGGTGGTGGAGGAGGAAGAGGCTGGAAATGAAGCGGGTTGATTAAATTCCTGCATCACGTTAGTAGCACTAACCAGTCCAGTCCCACCATGCATGTAGGATTGTTTCTTTGCATGGCGATTCCACAGCTACTTTAGCAAGCGTTCCGAATGAAAGCCCTGGTGTCGGGGGCAAATTCTGGTTACTTTCTGCCCACCTCCCGTTCCCTTATGCACTTCCAGTTGTAGGCGTTATTCTTCACTTCCCTTCTTAAAAACACACCTGCCCTGGCACATACTCCTATTGGAATGCTGGTGCTGTGTGCCGCTCAACAGCTGCAGTGTTCCACCCCAGAGGCAGCTGCATTTCCGAGGTAGGTGAGCGATCACTAGTGTAGGTAAAGCCACTACAGCGCTTGAAAGGGAAGGTATTTTCTATCCAACAGTTTTAGCAGCTTTATTGTTCAGAATCTTTTCCTAATGTCCCATAGCTGCTCCTCCCTCGAGACCCTTCTGCAGTCTGGCTACTATTATCAGAGCCTGCTTACTCATGAGGAATTGGGCTACAGGCTGCCTGGTTGAGTTTTGTGGGGTTTTTTTTAAAAGCCCTTCCTCTTAGCTCCTTCCACCACCCTGGTTACTCTTCTCCCCTGTGCTCGTGACTTACGTGATCCTGAGGAAATCCCGTTTGGGGGAAGCGCTGAGGTGAGGGTTGCTACGGAAATAAAGTGTTGCCTGTTCAGAAATGCAGGGGGCCAAGGGATGTTGGGGGTGGGGGACGTGTGAGGGGGGGGGGCTTGCGTCACCTCCCGGGTTAGAGTAAAAGTTGAGGGGGCAGGCCCAGCAATGTGTGTAGCCTGGAGAGCTCTGCCTGTTGCTGTTGTGTGGGTATCTCGAAGGCCGGGGCGGTGGCCATCTTGCTGGCCCTGCGGGGGGAACGTGGGTGATCGAAGAAGGGAGGAGACAGGAAGCGTTTGCTGTAAATTGGGGGTTGGGGGATAAAGCAAAGGGAGCATTGGGGTGAGATGGCCTTAGGCGGCCGAGGGGCAAGGAGGAAGCGCCTGTGTCAACCCACAGCTGTGAGGAAACGGATCCATTTCCTCACCAGCTGCTGGTAGCCACGACCCCTTTGGCTGGGGCTTGCAGAGCCTAGGCTGGGTTCTGGAGCCAGAGGCTTGAGTGGAAGCGTTTCAGGTCAGGCTGGGCCCAAGGGTCCTGCCGCAGGCCTCACCCATGGAGCAGGGCTCTGCTCTCTTCAGCCAGGGTCTGGACACCTGGCAGCCTTCCCCTCGTTCTCTAGCCCTGTCCGGAGAAAGGTTGCCTCTGCTTGCCACGATTCCAAAGCCTCTGTTAATGCCCCTTGGGCTCCCGGCTTTCAGGCACGTGGTATCTCTGCTGTCGGCCTGACTGAGGTGAATCTCCCCCAGCTGCTGTGGGTGAGCAGGGCTGGGCCTGTAGAGAACCTGACTTCAGTCCCTGCTCTGCTGGGTGAGTGTGGGCAGGTCCCTTTGCCCCTCTGTGCCTCAGTTTCCCCCATGTTAACCTAGTTCAAGTGCTGTGAGATCTCCTGATGAAATGCTCCATGAAGAGCAGAAAGGGCCTTGTAAGCTCCAGTAACCAGGAATGTGCCCTCCAGCCAACCTGCTTCCCTCTACCTGAGGAAGGTCGGCCTCAAGGTTCGATGAGGCCTTGCGAGTCCAGAGCGCTGGCTCCCGATCCCAGTTCTAGCGCTGACTGCATGAGTGACAGGGGGTCATAGAGTCGCAGTGTTTAATGCCAGAAGGGACCACTGACCCCCTCCGCCCCCCAGCACCCACACCCTAAACACCCCACTGGAAATGAGAGCAGTGTACTGCAGAGGGGTGGGAGTGAGGGAGATGTACTAGTGCCCGAGGTCCCCACCCACCCAGGGGCAGTAGATGGTAAGTGACCCACAGCCACATGCTGCAGAGGAAGGTGAAACCGCTGCAGGTCTGGCCTGGGCCCTCCCTGTCCCATCTCCCACCCTGCCCCATGGTCCTGTCTCCAGCCCTGGTTGTACCCACCCCGCCCTCCCCCAGTCCTGTCTCCAGCCCTAGCCCACCCTGCTCTGTGGTCCCATTTCTAGCCCCGGTCGTACTCCCCCAGTCCCATTTCCAGCCCTGCTTGTACCTGCCCCGTGGTCCTGTCTCCAGCCCTAGTTGTACCTCCCCAGCCATGGTCCCGTCTCTAGCCATGGTCCCGTCTCTAGCCCTGGTCTCCCCGCTCCCATGGTCCCGGCTCCAGTCCTGTCCTGCCTCATGGTCCTGTCCCCAGCCCTGGCTGTCTCCACCGCACGGTCTGTCTCCAGCCCTGGTTGTCCCCAGCCCGTGGTCCTGTCTCCACCCCATGGTCCCGTCTCCAGCCCTGTCCTGCCCTGTCTCCGGTCCTGTCTCCAGCCCTGGCGGCCTCTGATGCTTCAGAGGAAGATGATTTTAAAAAACCCAACATCCAGAAGGGGCCGGTGGGATCCGTTCCAGACCCCGGCTAGGGAGCTGGACGCCCGCAGTCGCTGCACGTCTGTGCCTCAGTTTCCCCAGTGTGGCCGGGGGCCGGCTGAGCCCTGCCCTTCCCCGCGCTGGGGCCGGGTGCCCGCAGCTGGCGCCTCCCCGGGCCCGCTCCCCGCATTGAAGGCGGGTTTTGTAGCCGCTGAGACAGCAGCCAGCGCCGGGCTCCCCCCGCCGGGCCAGGGACCGAGGGCCGGGTCTGGAGTCGCCCCCGCCCGTCGCTGGGCTGGCGCCGGTCCCCGGACGGGGGCGGGGGTCGGCCCTGCCCAGGGGGCGTGGCGAGCCGCGGGGGCGGGCCGGAGCCGAGCCGTGCGGGGCCGGGCCAGTCCCCCGGGCGGCGGGGCGCAGTGTGTCCCCGGCCGGCAGCCGCGCAGCCATGGGGCGCATCGAGTGGGCCATGTGGGCCAACGAGCAGGCGCTGGCGTCCGGGCTCAGTGAGTGGGGCAGGGGCGCCTCTCCGGGTGGGGCGCTGGGGGCCGATTGGGGGGTTAGGAGAGGGGAGCTGGGGAATAATTAGGGGAGTGGGGTGGGGAATGGTCGGGGGTTGGAGGATGGGA
>ML677343.1:31911623-32034815 GCA_007922305.1 Dermatemys mawii | reverse complement strand
GGGATTGGGGGTTAGGAGAGGGGAGCTGGGGGAGTGGGGCGGGGAATGATGGGAGTTGGAGGACGGGAGCTGGGGACAGGAAGGAGGGGTTGAGGGGCAGTCAGGGATTAGGGGAGGGGAGCTGAGCTGCGGGGAGAGGGAGAGATGGAGATTAGGTGAGATCTGGGGATGCGAAGTGGGCTAAGGGGAGTTGGGTGTGGGGTGGAGAAGGGGGTAGGAAAAGGGGATGGGAGGACACAGGCTGGCAGGGAGTGGGGGAGGGGGATACAGGGTTTAAGGGGAGGTCTGAAGTGGCTGCCTTTCCCCAGGGTCAGTCCTGCAGGAGTGTGGGGGTGGGGAGGCCTCTCTGCCCTGTAGGGTCTGTGAGCAAAGCCCACTCCTCAGCCTGGCATTTCCCAAACTGCTGTTCCCCACTGGAGACCCAGCCTTCCCCTCCCCCTACCCCAGCACCAGCCTCAGGGGGCCTGGGCCAGCTCCCAGCACACTGCAGCCCTGAGCAGACCCGAGGGCTGAGGTTGGGGAAGTGAGAAGAATAAAAAGGGGAAGGAAGGAGCGGGGCTGTTTTTCTTCTCTTCTCGTCTTGCTTCATGAGTCTCTCCCCTTGGTCTGATTCGCGTCTGGTGCTAAAACATTCACGAAACCCCCCACTGCAGGGGGTACAGGCCTACGCCACCAACTTCACTTCTCTATAGAAATCCCAGCAACCGTGGCTGCTCTGGGGACTTGCTCACGCCAGTGAGTTGCCCGTTTGTCCCCCTCACGTGAATGCTGTTATCCCAGGATAAAGGTGCTTGAAACCGGTCTCGCTGTCCCTGTGCAGGAAGGGACATAAATAACCCCTTTATCCTGGGATCACAGCGTTCACACGGCGAACGACACCCCCTCGCCAGCACAGGGATATGGGAACGCTTCGAAGTGGAGCCGGGCCTCCGTTTGACACACGGCGTGGGGCTGAGTCCCTTGGGAAGAGTTTGAACAGGGTTTCTTTCTTGGGATCCCGCCAGGCCAGTGGTTCTCAACCTATTTACCATTACGGGTCGGGTCCAATATTACCTGTATGGCCCTGCGGAGGTCATGTGGGCCACAGCTGTGTGCTGCCAGGGCCGCAGGATGAGAACTGCTGCTCCGATGTATAAATGATCTAGCTCTGCCCTGCTGGCAAATCAGCTTCTTGCCCCCCCGCCATGACGTGGTTGCGAACTTTGCCTAGCTGCTGCCCAGAGAGAAGAACCGAATACAGTAAGGCACCACTGGGCCCCTTCAGTTGTTGTGGGACTCACTGGACGCAGAGCTAGAGTGGGGGGACAGCTGGTGGGAAGAGAGGAATGAGACAAGGAGCCTTTTGCTTCTTGGCTACTGGGCGTCGTTACCATCCGGTGATTGTAGCCACCAGGCGACATTACGGTCTAGTTCTCGTGGACAGCCAGTCCTCACGAAATCCACCGACTGCCTGGCGCCCATGCTGGCAGTGAAGCTTAAAACCAGTAGCTGGGAAGACTGGCCTCGGGGCGGGGTGTGTGTGAAATTCTGGGCCCATTGAAATCAGTGGCAAAACTCCTGCCCACTTTGCTGGCACCGGGATTTCACCTTCAGGGTAGGTCTTCACTGCGGTTGGGTGGGTGGCAGACTGGAGCTAGCTTGCTAAAAATAGCAGTGTGTCTGGGGGGTTCAAGAGGGGGTGATGTCATAGGCTAGCCACCCACGTACTGGCTCACCTGGGTACCTCCAGGGGCTTTGAATCTCTGCCACTGCCATGCTGATTTTAGTGGGCTGGCTCCATCCCAGGTAGCTCAGTTCTGCCTATGCACACAGCAGTCCACCCCCGATTTGGGGGTAGACGTACCCTGTGTCTTCGGCCGCCTCTGGGGCTGGTGCCTCCAGCTTGTGCCTGTCTGAAGGGAGGGCTGCTTCTCAATCCATCATTTAGGATTTGGTTTATGGCCTGGAGTAGGCGTGGTTCTAGCACTGGGCTTGGAATCCATACACCTGCAAGCTGGGTAACTGTGTGATTGGCTGATTAGCGATGTGTGCGTGTCATTAGCCGGGTTGTGGGCTCTGCTGTGGTAACTGCACGGCAACTGCACGGCTCCCACGGCAGCGCTTTGAAGTGCGAGCATGGTCGTGCCCTCAGCCTCCACGAGGGGATTAACTCCCAGCGCTCGGAGCCTGTCCACACTAGCACTTTAAAGTGTTCAGACTTGCTGTGCTCAGAGGTGATTTTTCACACCCCTGAGCCAGCCAGTCAGAGCACTGTACAATGTCAGTGTAGCCAAGCCCTTAGACACACCTAACGAGTTAAAAGAAAGGTCCCAAAACATGCAATGGGGGGGGGCAGGGAAGGGCAGTGCATTTAAGGCTCACAAATCAGGCCATGTCTTGGAGAGCGTTGAAGACAGAGGTGGGGGTAGATTAAGCTACTTACTGAGCCTTGGACATTTTGGGCTTATTTTTTTTTCCTGCTTAGACACAAAAAATCCCGAGGCGTCTGCTAGTCTAAAAGGAACCGAGTCCAGTGAACGGATCCTGGCAGCGGGGCCGTTTGTGTTGTTCAGCTAGAAATCTCTCCCCGCAGCGGACGCCGCGTTGCAGGGTTTAGTGCCTCCGCGAGAGGCTCGGAGAATGTCAAGGCTGCATTTGTTATGAGTTCCTTAAGCAAGAAAGAATGTGACGGGCTGTACAGGAAACAAGGAAGTTTCTTAACGTTGGGCCTGCCTCTGAGAGTGGCACATCCTCTCTCAGACCTAAACCCTCCTCTCCGGCTGGCTCTGGGCTTTCGTGCCAAACATGCTGGCCCGTGTCTAGTCCAGTGACTAAAGAGCTGGCGACGTCTGTCCCTCTGCTCCACTTCTGTCCTGGCTGCTGGGAAAGTGCAACGTGGGCGTCACAGGTGCCGTTGCTGTGGTTTTAAAAAGCCGCCTCTGGACTGGCTTGACCAGAGAGAGCTGCATTCCTGCCCAGGCTGCCGGTGGCCCCGTGACCTTCACAGGGGACCACTCCTGCCAAACTGGCTCTGCTTTAGGGCAATGGGAAAATGCCCTTCCAGGCGTCTGCTGTCTGGCAGATGGAGGTCCCAGCAACTGTGACCTGGCAGCTGTGTCCTTGCTGGGAGGGCCAGCCTGGCAGTGGGGATTTCTGTGCCGGTGGCTTCTCGTAACACCCGGGGAAAGTCCCCCTGCTGATTCCCAGCCAGGGTGTCAGTAACCAGCGAAGCTTCTTCCTCCTCTCTCTGGTGAAGAATCCAGCTGGGTTCAGTGTTTGGCGTGTGGCAGGTGCTAACGCAGTGGTGGTGACTCTCTTACCGGGTTAGCAGATTGATGTGAGGTGCTGCCGAGTCCCTGCAGTAACTGGGGCTGATCCCCTCTCAAGGGGCCTTTTCCACTGGTGCTTCCGGCTGAGAGCTCACCGAGTTCATCCTCCTTCACCCTCCTCTACCACATCACCCCAGCCCTAGCTCCGGCCGAGGCCATTCGGTGTCACTTTCCCTTGCAGTGACGTGTGCCCACCCCGTGTGCCCCACGCAGCGACACAGGGCGCCCTCCATCCTGGCAGCGGTCTTACCTGTAAATCCATCCTTTGGCCTAGGTGGTTTGCAGGTGGTTTGCTGTTGCTGGTGGCTGGCCCAAGTGGAATAGAAACCAGTGTAATGCAGGGCCACTCCAGACTAGACAGAGGAAGGGAAGGCTGGAGTGTAACTGACCAACCGCTTTATCCACCCAGCCGCGCATGTGGGGTCTGTCTCCCTGGTACAAAGACCAGCTCTAACGGGCAATTTATTAGGCTTGTGCCCCCGAGTGTGTGTGGAGTGTTATTTCTCCTGATAAATGTGTCACTCTTTTGGAGTGACCGGATGGCGAAAACCTTCTCAGGGTGGATCCTGTTTCCAGCCCTTCCCTTCCGGGGAGAGGTTTTGATTTAAAATCGTACCCAGGCTCCGTCTGGCTGGGGGAGGGAGAAGCGGTGGGGGCAGTTAGAGGCTATACGGCACGTGGGGCGCTGTTTCTCTAGTGCATGAGAACCGTGGCTGCTCAGTGCCTCAACTGGACCTTTGTCTCTATAAATAGACAGTAACTACCTGCCGTGGCATGGGGGGGGGGGGGGCACTCGGTGAATGGGTGACCTGGGATTAACTATCGCTCTGGAGCAGAGTAACATGGGGACAGAGCCTGCTCCTGGCTCGGAGGAGATCGGCGCTTGGATGCCCCTAGGATGGAGCGGGGGGACGTTCACTCTGGTTTATTAACCTCCTCTCTCCCCCTTGTCTCTCAGTTCTAGTGACGGGCGGGATCGTGGCGGTAGCTGCACAGTTCAAAGGGTGGCCGTTCGCTGCCTATTCCATGTATCCTTTTCCAGACCCGCCAGCTGTCCCCAGGCTCCCCGGACGTCTGACCGGTGAAGATCTCCGGAGGCTGCGTCCTCCTGGCTTTGCTCGCCACCGCAGTGTTTTGAAAGGTGCCGACAAACGGCTCGGCTGTCGGGAGGTTGAGAGACTCGCTGGAAAAGCTTTCGCGATGTCGCAAAGTCAAAATGAAGAGATTGGGTGGGGCATTTCCACTCCCCCCCCACCCCACCCCCTGACTAGAAACCCAAAAGCAGCTGCTTTGGGGCCAGTATATTGGAACCGGGAAGCGGAACTTACTATAAACAAACAGTGAAACTGACTAGCCAAGTTCCACCGGCTAAGCCTTGAAGTGCCCAGCTGCTGTGGCCTGGTTTGTAGTGAGGCTGGGAAATTGTCCGCTGGATAATAACCTTTGGGGTTCTGTGTGCTAAAGCAGGGTATCCAATCCTCACTCTTCAGGGGGCAAACTCATCTCGTCTCTCCCTTCCCTTCTCTCTCTGGAGTCAGTCAGCTTTTGTTACCCTCTGCCTGTCATTGCTTAGCTGGCCAACACTGTGGGGGTTTTCTTGTCTCCCTCTGGAACATCAAGCATTGTCCACGGCCACAGGTGAGACCCTGGATTTGATGGACTGATCTGGACCGGCCAGCCCTAGGCTGCTGCAGCTGACAGCAGAAGGTCCCCAGAAGGGCCGCTGTCGAGGTCCCATCCAGGCAGTGAACGCAGGAGGGAGTCTGAAAAAGGCTTCTCCTGACTCGTGCTGTACGTTATGGGCTGCTCCAGTTAAGCTGTGTAGAGCAAGGGGGTGGGGGGAATAAGAAGCTATTTTCCTTGACTGATCCTCTCAGAGCGGCTGGGGTCTTTGTCTGCTTGCTGGAGTACCCCCGGGGGAAGCGGAAAAAGGGCTCCACCATGGAGAGATGGTAAGTACTCTCCGGCCTTCGCCTCCAGCTGTGGGTGGGCCTGATCTCACAAAGGGGGTTTTCTGGCTTTCAGTCCAGGCCCAGACTGACCCCTTGTGTTGCAGCCCCTCCTGGCAATGGAATGGCATGGAGAGTGGAGGCAATATGCTCAAAGCGGAGGAAATGGTGTCTTAAGACAAATGGTGTCTTAAGCCATGGATAACTAACCCGTGGAACTCACTGCAACATGATATTAAGGCCAGCATCTTAGTGGGGTCCTAAAAATGGGATTTTAACCTGGGCAGGCTTGAAAAGAGCATCTGTGATTAGATTAGATTAGATTAGATTAGATTAGATTGGATAAAACCCGAAAAATCCTCATGTTTCAGGGCTTTAGCCAGCAAGTCACTGAGAAGGCTTAGGAAGGAACTCTCTCCTATACACGGGGTGATCCTTAATGCCCACTATGGAGTTTCTCATCCCCTCCTCTGAAGCAGGTGGAGCCGGTGGAAGACAGGTTATTGAGCTAGCTGGACTTCTGTTCAGACCCAGTCTGGCAGTTGCTGTGTTCTTCGGCCTAGAAGGGCCAAAACATGCCTGCTCCTGCTCCTGCTCCTGCTCCAGCAGCACGTCTCCAGATTGAACCGCAGGAGAATCTCCAAGCAGTATGGGGGATATGACACATAACTGAACAGCTTTATTCTGCCAGCAGGACGGCGTGCTAGATAAGGTCTCACCCTGCCAGCAGTGGGGCATTCCCATGGCAATGGCTCATGGCCCTACTGGGGTTAAAAAGCCCAAAATGCAGCCATGGCCCTGAAATTCGTGGCTGGAGGGACTCTCCTGGGGTTTTGGAGAGGAGGTTGTAAGGGAGCTGGAGTCTAACTGGACTCCGGACTCTGGGTATCGGAGCCCTGCAGCCTTGTGTCCAGAGTGCTGACCCCCTCCATAGCAGCAGGGTTTTCCCTGCCCTGTGTGGCTGCCTGTCCCCGTGCAGGTCAGGTCCTCAGAGTGTCAGGGGCTGCAGGTCACTGCCCTGGTCCTTGGTGATCAGGTGGGAGGAGACATCTGGGCTCCCACGATGTTTTCCACTGGCTGGGTGAGCACGTTCGATCGTGCTCAGAATAGAGGGGGCAGAGGGAGGGGCGTGGCACAGGGCAGATTGGGGCATGTGATCGGGAGCAGAGGTAGAGCTGCCCTGCTGTGTCATGTGCCCCATCCTCTGTGGGGATCCCATGCCTTTCTGACCCCCGCCCCTTCCCTGTGCGCGCTCTCTCTCTCCTTACCCGTGCAGCGGCCAGAAGTACTTGACAGCCGTGGTGAAGGTTTTTGGGCCAGTCACTAGGAACTACTACGTCCGGGCCATCCTGCATGCTGCGTAAGTCGGGCTGGGGGAAGAGGAGGTTGGGGGGTGGGGGGTATGCCTGGGCTTCGCTCCGTACACACCAGATTTGAAATCCTTAATCCCCTCTCCCCATGAGGTCAGATCCCCCTAGGGTCAGTGCAACCGTCACTTTTAATTTTTAAGCAGGGCTTTCCCGGTGATCTGTCCCAAAGTTTCCCCTTTTCCCAGCTGTTACGCAGCACAGAGTGCCCCAGTGGGCTGCTGCCCTCCACCCCAGAGGTGGCTGCATTCCCGTGGGGCTGTGTGCGTTGCGTGGAGTTTGGCATGTGCTCTGTGAGCCTTCAGAAGGGGAAGCGTGAGACGGTTTCATTGATATGGGGATGGGAGCCCCCCGTTGCTCTGGGCAGGGGCGGGTTTCTCAGTTCTCAGGGAGTTTATGCTCCGGGCCTTGGCAGCTGTCTGGCCTCGGGTTTGGTTCTGAGCCCGCGGAGGAGAGTCTGTGCCAATCCCCCAAAGACTGCAGTTGGGAGAAGCCAGGCATGGGCAGCAAACTGTTCCTGCTAAACCCACGCTGGAGGTTTGGGGCTGCCCCTCTGTGCCAGGCACCATCTCCCCCATGGCAGACAGACTCTTTCTGTTCAGCCAGCCACAGCGCGAACCAGGGATTTGACTCGCCAGCGGAGGAAACGTTTGATTTCTGGGTAGATGAAAGTCTGGATCCTGCCGAACGTGTCAGAATCCACAGAGAGAACCAGCCCCCCGCAGGGCTTGCTCCCTCCTTGCATTACCCACAAACCTTTGCTCTTTATTTATTTGGAGGCTTGTCTTACAAAGGTTTCTGTTGGAGTTAAATCTCTCTCTCTCAGCCTTGCAGTGCCTGCTGGTTTCCTGTTATCCACCATTCTGGGCACGGCGTGTTTGGGCATAGCGAGTGCCATCTATTTGTTGGTAAGTGCCCGGTACTGTCACCTCTCCTATCTTGCTAGTCCTCTGGGGACTTATTCCTCCAGGTCAGGCGCTTGGTGGCTTGGTTTTCTGAGAATGGCACCAGGCCACGTCTGTCTGTCTACTCACCCTGCGTGTTTCATGCCTCTAATCACCTTTTGTTTGCTTCTGCTTTAACCATGACAGGGATTTATTTGCCCCCGCAGTGGCACAGTCTAGTGGTTAGAACATGAGAGAGGCAGGACTCCTGGGTTCCATTTGTGGGTCTCGTGATTAGAGCAGGGGACCGGGCGACTCCTGGGTTTGCGTCCTCGCTGCCACTGCTTCTCACCTGATTGGTGTGTGCCTCAGTTTCCCCAGCCACAAACTGGATGGTGTTTAGCTACAGACCCCCACGAGGGGTTAATGAGTTAATATTTGTACAGAGCTGGCAGCGTGTCAGGTGGGAGGTAGGAGCGGCAATTCAACCCCGAAGCCAGTCACCGCCTCCTTTGCTTTCTCGAGGTCTGACGGAGACGTTTCTCTGCCAGGCGCTGAGTGCTCCCTGCTCGCTAACGAGAAGGCTGAACGGTCTGAGTCTCTAAAAACCTCTGGCGGGGATCTAGATTCAGAGGCAGCTGTTGTGTGAATGGGAGATGGTGGGGGTGGGAGTGATAGCTGTGTGGACAGGTTCCTAACATCACTGCTTCTTCCCTGGGCCTGGGGGAGGCTCTCTGGAGCGGGGCGCCGGCTGGGGAAGGGGTGACTCGGCTCTCACGGCCTTGGCGGGTGGGGGGCTCTTTTCAGGCTGCGATCCGCGGCGAGGAGTGGAACCCCATCGAGCACAAGGCCCAGGAGCGGACGCCCCAGGAGCGGCTGGGAGGAGGCACCATCAAGGAGCCCCCCACCATGCCCCCGCCGCGGCCGCCCCCAGAAACGCGCAAGAAGCAGCCCATGGAGAAGGCCGGCCAGGAGAATCCCAGCCCGGTCATCAATGAGGCTGAGTAACGTGTCAGCCCCGTGCTCTGCCTGGCAGGAGGGAGTCGGGCACTGAGCACGCTCCGCCTTCAGCCGGGCGCCCCCACTGCCAGCTCCGTAGCCTGGTGCCCCCGTCACAGATCCGCCCTCCTGGCACCCAGCCTGCTCCCCCCACTCCCCCCGGACAACCAGTTCCCCCCCACCCCAGCTCTAGAGCCCAGTCCTCTCCCACTACAGCCCACTCAGGACTCCCCAGCGTCACAGAGCCCGGCAGCCTCGCTGTTCCTTTGCATGGTGGAGGGCCGCCCATGGCGGGGGGGCGGGCAGCTGTCTCCTGCTGGCCCCCTCCCCTGTATGGGCGCGTGGTCGTTGGATTGTCTCCTGATACCGTAATAAAACAAGTGAAGCAATCTCTGGTCCTGCTGCAGGGGAAGGGACTGTGGCTGGCCGGGGGCGGGGGTGGTGGTGCGGCAGGCAGGACCCCCCCCCCCCCAGGCCTGGCATTTTCCACCTTGCCGTGTTGTTCTGTGGGTGCTGAGATGCCTGGACTCTGCCCCATCCCCCTCCGGTACCAGGGCATCCCATCCAAACGCCTCGTCGGCGTCTCCTCAGGTGCCAGCCGGTCTCGGAGGACGGGGTTCAGGGAGCCCTTTTCAGCCTGCTGGGGCGGCGCCGGGGGTGAGATCTCCACGGAGGAGCCAGGGTGCTGGGTGAAGGGGTCACTTGCTCCCCGGGCTCTGGCTTTGCCAGCAGGGTGTGTGGGGCGGGGGTGGGGCTTGGCCAGCTGCCCTTGGGCTGCTAAGGGAAGCCCAGTGTCCAAGGGGATCTCTGGGGTGGGGGGCTTCGGGGTGGGGTGCTCCCGTAGGTGGGGGGGGGGGTGTGAGGAGGTTGACTGTGGTTCCTGCAGGGTGGGGGGGTCTCTCTCACCCAGCTCCAGTGCTGGCTGGAGACCCCAGACCCACCCGCCTCTGCTGGTTGCCTGTTGGGGCTGGGGGAGCAGTTGGGTGGGAGGCCCGTGCTGGGATGCGGGGAGAAAGAGCCAGGTTTGGGGAGGAAGGGGTGTTTCCTCAGCCCCCGTGAGGCCAGTACCCGTCCCCTGGGGCCTGAGTGAGGTGTGTATGTGTGGGGGGGTCCCCCATTCCCAGGCGCTCGCTGGCGCTGAGTGGGGGCTAGGGTCAGAGTCTGGTTGACTTTGTGAAGCAGTTTGTGGTTCTGGGCTGCAGGGGGCGCTGTGGGCTTGCTGGTGCTATTCAGCCAAGGCAGCTCCAGCTGTGAGGGTAGGGGCAGCCCAGACACCGGGGCGGCGCCCCCGCCCCCCCCCAGGGCGGCCGCCCCGGGGGGCGGGGCAGGTGCTAGGATTGCCCCCATCCCAGTGGCCCCCGAGGGGCTCGTGTCAGCATGGCTGTGCTAGCACCTGGTTGCTACGTTCAGACGGGGCACTGAATGCCTGGCACGTTGTGCTCACCATGGGCACATGGGGTTGGGGGGGGGGCAGGGGGGGGGGAGCCGGGGGGTTCTCCCCCCCCCCCCGGCCAGCCCTGGGGTCAGCACTGGTGCCCGGAGGGAGAACAGCGCTGTGACCCAGGAGGAAAGGAGCCGGGTTCCCTTTCTCATTCTCCCACTCAAAGCAGCAAGTGTCTCTTCGCCTTGCACCAGACTCAAATCAGTGCCCGAGACCGGAATCGCCCCAGGTCCCCTGCCCATGCCCGTCCTCCCCCTTCCCAGGCAGGGCTGGCCTGGCACAGCTCTGGAGCCCGTTCCTGACTGCAAGCCCCCCTGCATCCTGGTGTGCCAGCGTTCCATGCTGAACTTGTACCATTGTGCATGTCGTGAGTGCACCAGGCCTGTTACACCACGGCCTGGCTCTTGACCGCAAGGGCCCACGCCGCAGTTGTGCTAGAGCCTGGGGTGTTGGGGTTTGGCCTGTGCCCACCACAGCACTGGCACTGGGCTGGCTCCACACCCAGCCACCGCGCAGCGGCACCGTCAGCTCTGGCCTGGGCGTCCCTGCACCTGCCTGAGTCGCACATGGAGACACCGGGCTTAGTTAACGTGTCAGCAGTTTGGGGGGGGGGGGTGGAGCAGGTTGTCTGTGGCTGTCCGTGCAGCACCTAGCACGGTGGGGCTGGTCTTGGTTGGTCCATGGCTGCGTTCACACAGGCCGGTGGGCTCAGAGATGCTGAACAGCACCATCCCCAGCATTCGGGCACCTGAACAAGCCCTGAAGTGCACAATGCCGGGGGGGGGGGGCGGGGGGGCGAGGCCGCTGTAGATGGGGGGGGGAGTGGGGGGGTCACAAAAGCGTGTGTGAGACAGAGTTAGTTACTGGAGTGGGCACTAAGTCCCGCCAGTCTCTGGGTGTTCGGCGGCTGGCCTGCCTCCTCTCATAGATCCTGTCTGCCAGCACACCAAGATGGGCCGGGGCTACTCCTTGATCAGCAGCCAGGGCCTCTGGGTTGCTGCCGTAGCCCCTTTTGGCAAGACAGGGCCATCTCTCGCCTGTTCGTAGCCCTGCCCCTCCCCACTCACCCCGGGAGTCAGGCAGAATCTTACCCAGTGCCTGTACCATGCTTGGGTGATGACTGGGGATTGGGGGCGGGGGGCTAGGTTGGCCATTAGCCTTAGGGCATCACTGTGGTATATGGCCAAAGAGTCGCTGCTGCCTGGTAGTGTAACAAACAAGGTTGAGACCTGGATACTTTCCACAGGGAAATAAAACTTTATTTGTTGGCATTTCTGCCACTTCCCCAGATGTCCACCCCAGAGAAATTACATCCCAGGAACACCAGAGGCAGTCAACATTCGATATTAAATCACGTGGCTTAACAGGGACACAATAAATAATAACAGCTTGGTATAAATAATAATAATAATAATAATAATTAGGGGTTAGCTCACATGCACCAGAATTCACACTAAATGGAGCTTAAATAAATAGATTTTTCCCCTGACGCTGTGTCGCTTGGCGGGCTGGTCCTGGGGAGTCAGCGCCCCCAAACCCTTTCAAGAGCAACAACAGCAGCTACTGCAGAGGAACGGTCTTGCTGGCATCAGGTGGGCTGGGCTGGACTGGTGCAGTGGGGGCCCACATGTGGCTACTGCCTTCCCTCTTTACAAGCCACAGGGACTGCTTTTCTAGGGCATTTTGGAGGTCATGAGGGACGATCAGCACTGCCCAGAGCCAGAGTCCAGTGCAAGCCGTCAGGCCGTGACTAGTGAGAGACAGGCCGCGGGGTTCGCTCTGGCTAAGTGTCTTGCCAAAGAAAATTTTTCTCGGTGGAGATGGCGGAGGGGGGGTGAGCCCCTCCCCCGTCCCCCCTGGAATCGCCAGCAGCTCATTGCCACGGCATTACCGCTGTGCAGTAACATGGGCGCGAGCCCCTCCAGCGCTGGGGCCAGCGTCGCCCATCAGACAGTAATAAATAAATAATAAATACACAGAATCAATCAGCCCCGACCCCTTTTGGCCCAGCTGGGGGCCTTCTTGGCTGGCCACAGCCTTGTACTAGCCTATGGGGCCCTGCGTTGACGGCTGCAGGGCTCCTAGGGGGTTGGGAATGCCCAGAGCACAGGCAACGTGCTTGGGTTTAATAGGCAACTACCTGCGAGTCCCTGGCCCAGAGACCATCTGAAGGCTGCAAAGTGAAGCAGCAAGGACAAGGGTAGTCAGCGCTCACTGCATCCGTCAGGGCAGAGTTAAGGATACAGAGGCCACCCCAGCTTTA
The DNA here is from genome assembly GCA_007922305.1 of Dermatemys mawii. Taxonomy (NCBI): domain Eukaryota; kingdom Metazoa; phylum Chordata; order Testudines; family Dermatemydidae; genus Dermatemys; species Dermatemys mawii. Next base: position 32,022,604 of record ML677343.1, on the reverse strand, counting down.
CCATTGCTTCACTGTGCAGTCTTTAGTGCCAGGTTTTTCTGGCTGGAGTGTCATATGTTTTGGGGTTTTTTTAAGGAAAAATGTGGACACAAAGAAGACCCCCGGCCTGCTGTCTCCCGGCGCGCACCCGGACGCAATGCCAGCACAGTGTGTGCAATCAGCAAGGCGGGCGTGCTCACCTAACCCCATCTGACCCCTCCTCCTTCCATCACATGCACTGTCTACCTACCATGGGGAAGGAGGCATGGCTAGCCAGGCATGAGGTCTGTAATCAACACAAAAGCATTAGACTGAGCCCTCCAACAGGCTAGCGGCCTGTGAGGAATGTCAGTTGCTTCAGAGGAAGGACTACATTCCCCCTCACCACCCAAGAGCTGCACGTAATTGTGCAAAACACTAGCAAGGAAGAAATTCCTTCCTGACCCCTCTAGCTGGCCGTCAGGTGGTGCCCTGAAGCATGAGGATTCACAGCTCTTTTCATTCTCTTTCCAGCTTGCAAAGCACCTGCAGCTCAACCTGGGCAGCTGATGGTTTGGATTTCAGGGTCACTAGGTGGCAGGCTGAAATCCAGATCCCAGGTCAGCTAGCTGGTTGGGGGGGGTGGTCTCTCTAGGGACAGGGAAATGGTTCCATAGGGCCTACAATTGAAATAAATAGTAAGTGCTTTAAAACAAACATACTGGTTGGTGTGACACAGTCACACTACGGGTCTGGGGTTAACACGCTGGAAACCAGCTGGCTCCACGGGAGCGCGGCCGCTCCAGCATCTGCCTCGTGTGCTCAGCCGCTGGACCTGGGGAGGACGCAGGTGCAGCCGACTGGCACCTTGATGTAGTCCACCTCGAAGGCGAAGGTCCCAGGACTGGCACTGTGCGGGCACGGCTTGCGGCGAAGCACCATCATGGTCTGATGCATGAGCACCGAGTTGAGCGAGGACGTCTCCCGGCCCGTCTTGACGTCGATGCAGCCCCGGCACAGGCACTCGGCGAAGGCCAGCTTCTGCGGGTAGCGGTTCTCGTCCTCGTCAATGCTGCGGGAGAGGAGGATGCTCACGCCATGCTCTGGGAAAGGCAGAGCTAATGCAGCCCTCCCACCCCCGCTGGCAGCAGCCATGCTCTGAGCTCAGCTGGCACCTTAACGGGGCACCAGTGCTTGAACTACCCCTTCCTGTGTGACTTGGGCCCGGGGCCACCACAGATCAGTCGTTCCTTAGCAACTGTCCATTCCCTTGTGATGCCCTGGCTGGGGAGGAGCGGGACTGGGGCGCTTGGCTCCTGTTTTGTATGGGTGAGAACCCGCAACCCTTGTTCTGCCGAGGGAACCCCCCCTTCCATCCGTCAGCCCTCGCTCCCTACTGGGGATTTTCATACGGAGCTGCTTGGCCTTCGAATGAAAAAGACCCGCGACCGCCACACCCAGATGGCATCCGGGGCACTCCTGGGGCTGTGCGAAGACACCCTAGCTAGGGACCGCTAGCCTCAGCCCGTGCCCCAAGGGAGGAAACTGAGGCACGGTCAGGGGAAGAGGTGTGCCCAAGGTCACGCTGGGTGGCGGCGTGAGAGCCGAGCCCAGGAGCGCCGAGAGCACTAGTCCACGCGACCCCTAATCAAGCCTGCTAGGTGCAGACTGCTGCCAGGGATCCCTGGCTAAGGTTCCTCCCCAGGCAAACCCTGCCCAGCCAGGGGCGGCCCATGCTTACCGGTATCGCCAGGGAGAGAGGGAGCGCTCGTGGGGCTCGCTGTTGACGGTGGCCTGGAGCTGCAGAGCCGGGCAACCATCTGCTTGGCGCTTGCGTCTCTGGCCTCCGTCCTGCTGCAGCTGTTCCAGGTGCGGCACCAGCTGCACGGGGGCGTATAGGTCCCACTTCATGGTCCGGCTCACGAAGTGGGTGGGGAGCTCCCCGGCCTGCAGCTGCTCCTGGCTGAAGCAGTGGTGATGGTGGTGATGGCGGCTGTGGGGCCTGGACCGCCCCTGGGTTTGGCCGGCTGACAGGGCGAGCAGGAGCAGGGCACACAGCACCCCCTGGTGGACAGAGAGGGGGTGGGGAGATAAGTGCCTGCAGATGAGCAGTCTCCCCAGGAGGGATGTCCCGCGACGGGCCGGGGAGTGGGGGCATCTCCACAAAACGCACTCCCTGCTGCGATCAGTGCTGGCTCCCCCATGAGCCTGACTCCCGGGGCAATCCAGTCCCATCCCCCCAGGCCCGGAGAACGGCCACAGCTGCCTTTACATTTTATCTACACAAACATCTGCACACACAGACGCACAATGGACTGTGCGTATTCCCCCGGGCCCATACAAACATACAGTGTGTAGGTATATACATCCCCTCCCTGCACAAACGCGCAGCTTATATATGTACTCACACACCTCTACATACACAGACACACCCATCCACACACACCATATACCCACGCTGCTCTCCACAAACATATATATATATACACACACACTACGTGTAGAGGTGTGTGAGTACGTATATACACCCTATGTACCCACACAGAGCATATATTTGTACCAATGCTGCTCTACACAAACATAGTGTGCCTATATGTACACCCCCACCACGCACACACACACACACACCTTCTATATGAACCCACACCTCTCGCTGCAGTGTGTATATCTAGGTACACACACACACAGCTCTAGACAACCCTACTGTGTGAGCATAGCCAGCTATGTGCCCACCCACCCACGCTAATTCTGCGTCACGCCTGACCCTCGCTCCCACAGTGCCGGGGGACAGCCTCACTGGCATGGGTGCCGTGCCAGTCCAGGCACTGTGAGTCCCTTGGGTATGAGCTGGCAGGGGCAGCTGCCTTACCATGCTGGCAGAGTCCATGGCGGAGTGGGAAGACCAAGTGGCTTAGAGTGGGTGATGCGTCCTCAGGTTGGGAAGTGTCGTCTCTCCGTCTCTCGACTGTGGCTCTCCCTAGGCTGGCTGCTCCTACCCTCGGGGTGACAGGTGTTCTCTGGCCAGGTCTCTGGCTGCCTGAGTTTATATAGTGACCCGTGGAGGTGATGTACACACACCTGGAAACTCCAAATAGCTTCGCTTCCTCCTCCCATTTCACCTGGACTACTTCCTCCTGGGCAGGGGCAGGAGCACTGATTGCAAGAGTCTCTTCCTTCCTTCTGCAGTGTTAATCATTGGCTGAGTGCTTCAGGGGCGAGGTGGCCCGGGGCAGGGAGCTGGGATAACGGGGGGCTCGCACCTCACTGCTAGTCCCCACATGTGGCTCTTTCACCGCCCTCCGGAGCGTGTCCCAGGGCCCATGTGTTTGATTCAGGAGGCAGAGGAAGACACGCCCTTGCTGAGCCTGGGGTGTGTGTGTGTCCCCCCTGGCCCATTTCCCGCCTGGACTGCCACTTGGGACTAGCGGTCTGACTCTCTGCTAGGGCTGGGGGGGAGCCCAGAGCAAAGGGGTCTGGGTTTGTGTGGGTGGGGAGGGTGACCAGCCAGCAAGTGTGCCAAATCAGGACGGCGGTGGGGGGTAATAGGAGCCTGTATAAGAAAAAGGCCCAAATATTAGGACTACCCCTATAAAATCAGGACATCTGGTCACCCTAGGGTGGGTGTCTGTTTGGATGGCATATTTGCCTCAAGGATGAGCTGATGCAGGATCTGCTCGTCTTACAGCTCGCCTGCCCGAGGGGAACTCATGTGGCATTAAAAAAGCCAGCAGTAGTTCCTTTGCGCACCCCTTTACATCAGGCCTGCCTGTTCAGTCCCAGCTGTAACCTACTCCTGGGGCATCACTCTCAGCCGCGCCAGCTGGCCAAGGGAGCCAGTCTGCTAATGCCGCTGTACAGTCTTCATCCAGGATGTTCAAAGCACTGCACAGATGGGAAAACTGAGGCACAGAGCAGTGACTTGTCCAGGGGCAACTGGCAAGTCGGTGGCAGAGGCTTGGCAGGTGCCAAGGCCCAGCCTGGGACAAAGACTGGAAGTGTCAAATCCCTGCCAGGCCTGGCGGCCCCAGGCTGCTGCTCACACTGCTGCAGGAAGGCATATAGAGCCACGGCAGCCGGGCTGCCCCACGAGGGAGGCGGTAGAAAGCGCATGGGGCAGGCAACAGGTCCCACTGCACGAGGCCGGCCACGCGAGAGACGAGGCGGAGCGGAGCGGCTACGTGCCTCAAAGGAGCCCTTAACCCGGGGCTGGAAAAGGCCCCGTGTCTTCAGCCATGCCCCCTCCCCCAAGATACGGCATTGAGACCTGGCCATGTGGCACAGGCCACGTGTGGTCTGTTTGATCTTGGGGGGGTCTTGTGCAGCACAGGGAGGTGCCGGAGGGATGGGGCAGCCGCCGAAGGGTTAACCTGCAGCACAGCCACAACTGGGTGAAACGCAACCCGCAAAGCAGGCTCTGAACTGTCGGCGGGAGGAGGGCGATCACGCCTTCCCTGCAAACCGGCCTTACCAGGCGCTGCTGGCAGCCGGCTCCCAACTCCCATGGGCTGGAGTCACGCCTGCACTGCGGCTGTCACATGCTCCTGCCCGCTTGGCCCTGCACCGAGGGAAAACCCCACGGCGCGCTGCAGCTCGCTGGGCCACGCTGGATCGAGGGAAAACCCCAGCGCGGCAACTGCAGCTCGCTGGGACCGGCCCCCGTGTCGCCAACGGCTGGGAGGCAAATTGTCATGGAGCCTCGCTGAGTGGCTGAGCCGGCCCCCTCCCTCGCCCGGTGACGGGGCGGGACACGGCCGGAGCCCATGGCCACGCGCTGCCCGGAGCTGGGCAGCCGGGATTTCCAGGTACCAGCACCCGCAGGGTCAGCCAGGGAGGGAGCCGTCCCTGGGCCTCGTGCCCACGACCATGTGCTGCCCGTGGAGACTCAGATCTCTCTGGCAGCAGCAGATTCGCTCGGCGCAGGCAGGGGGCTCTCGGGGCCACCCCGCGCCTTTGGCTGCTGGTCTGTCCCGGCTTGGGGCCAGGGCTGCAGATTGAAACGCGCCATTCGGAGCAGTGGGGCACCCCTCCCCCACCGCCAGGGCCTCTCTGTAGCTTCCTTTGCACCCCCCAGCAGCTGATGTTCCCCTAGGGCTCTTCCCTTCTCCCTGAGCTGGGCTGATACAGCCTATTTCCAGCCCCTGGTACCAGAGAAGATCCCCCCCGTGACCCCGCTTCTGCAAGGGAAGCAGCCTGGGAGCCGTTGCAAAGCACGGCCCTGCACCTTCGTGGCCATGGCTTCTTGTAGGGACTCCCTGGGGGTCCCTGACTGCTGCCCCCCCAGGCTTCTCCTCCTCCCCCTTCCATTCAGAGGGATGGGGGAGCAACTCATTAACCTGCCTGCTGAGCAGATGAGACCCCCCCCCCCCCGCACTACCCCAGGGCCAAGGAGAGCTGCCTGGGGCCCCGTGGAGTCTCTGCTTCCCAGAGAGAGTTGCCAGCCCTGGCTGCCAGCAGAGAAGGGCCTGTGCTTGGTCTCTGTGCCCTCCGTGCTGTGGGGCGGGTGAACTGGTGACAGGAAGCCAGAAAGTAGCTGCACAGTCCCCAGCCTTGGAGAGAGGCAGCCGCTACCCCCCCTCCCCACCCCCGCTGGCACCAGCGTGGGGCTCGGCGGGTGCAGAGCTGGCCCTTCACCCATGTCCCAGCAGCCCCGAGCCCATCGGAGCGAGCCGGAGGCCAGGCCCCCCTTGCATCAGAGCCGGCACTGACATCACCAAAGGCGCGTTCCTCGTGGCTGCTGGGCTGGGGAAGCTGAAGCAAGGTGAGAAGTCCCAAGTTGGGTAACCCGGGGATGGGCGGAGCGGTGACACCTTCGGCTCACGCCCAGGTGAAAGGCCGGCCTGGCAGGAGCCTGGTGGAGTGGGTTTGAGAGAGGCTGCAGCGGTGGGCACTGAGGGGCCAGGGCCCCGGCAGCTGGACGTCCTGCATCGGAGCGAACATTAAAAGACAAGTCAGGGCCAGGCCCCCCCCACCACACACACCTTAGGGGCAGTGGCAGCCACACCTCCACCGTCCTGCGGCCCCGGCCCTTGACAGGGCTCAGTGCAGGCACAAAACAAACACAGCATGGAAAGAATGCAAAGCTCGCCTTTGAGGCTCCCGCTAGCCCAGGGACTTCCTGGCCGACACGACCCGGCGCAGGGGGCTGGAGCCAGCCAATCGGGGCGTTGCATGTCGAACACGGCCCCAAGGGGCAGCAGGGGGAAGAGAAGGGAGTTTTGTGGGCCGGGGGCTCGGAGATTGGGGCAGCACCCCGCGAGCCGGCCCAGGCTGCATTCACTCGCTGGCCGGGTGCAACAGAGACAAGGCCTAACCCTGGCTTACACTAATGAGTGAGCGTTGTGGGAGAGACCTAGCAAGGGGGTGGCTCCCCTAATTGCCCCAGGAGTTTCAGGCTTAGCGTCACACTCAGGGCTACTCAGACAAGAGGCCACTGGGCTAAGGGCCACCTCACGGAGCCGGTCACTCCTGAACAGAGGGGTGGAGCTGCTCTGCTTTGTCTCAACCCCTTTTCAGGAGGCAATACCTCAAAAAGCATCTCCTCTCCCCCACTCTCTGACTACTGCATCCTTAGACTCCATTTCTTACTGCCACTAAATGCGAGCCGGGGGAGAGAGACTCTTCAGACCGGGTGTTCCTGGTCCAGCTCTGAGCAGAGGGGACGGGCATTGATCTGTGTGCACTGGAAGGGCGTGCGCTCCCCTTTCTACAGTGCCGGGGATCCAGGGCTAGAAAGCGTTAGCGAGTATTATTGGTATGCGCTCAGGATCAAGCCGACTGAGAAACTAATACCAAGTGATCCTGGTAGCCGGTCCCCTCGGAGGCTTATCCGGGGATAGGCTGGCTTGCCATGGCTTCTGGAGGGGAAGGATCCCAGGGGACAGGCAGCGTAGAGCAAATGAGCATCTTTAAACACACCTAGTCCTAACTGAAAGTGCCTCTGAACTCCAGTGACCACAGCAGAGAGCCATTTAGCAGCAAGTTCATGTAACAAAACAGGTAGACCCCGACCAGGCCTTTCGCTTGGGACTCTCAAGCCCAAATAGTCATCCACCTTGCAAAGTGTGTACGGGTTTCCTACTTAGCCCTCTTTAAACCAGCAGGTTCGTGATCTCGAAATCAGTGGGCCCCTGGACAGGTCACCGCTGACCCAAGCCGGACTGCGACCGTCCCCAGGAGACGGCGAGGTTTCAGCAGCTAAGGTCTGTCAGAAATATGCACGCCCTCCCCTAGGTTAGGAAAGTCAAAGGAGAGCCGTGCGACTGGAAGTTGAAGAATGCGGCAGTTGCTATGGGAAAGAGATCATTGGTCCAGCGAGCCAGGCCTCCTAGCCATGGGGAAAGGTGCAGCCCCATGCTTTTAACAGCGGTCACCACCAGCTTCGGGAGTATGTTCCACCTCCCAGCAGCCCTACCAGCCAAGATACCCAAGCAGCAAATCAGGCCTTTGCTTTTTGGCAAGGTCCACGCCCCAAACTCTGTAAGGTAGGGCTAGGGAAGGCGGAAACACCAGGAGTTGATTCCGGAAGGCTGGTCTCTCCCGCCCCATGTCCCCACTGACTCTACTTGTTACTGTCCCTCGTACAACTGCTGTGCGGCAGGTGAAAGTAGCAGACAGGCAGGAGAGACTCACTTCCCAGCTGAAAATCTAGCCAGCCACTGAATTATTGCTCCTGGCCTGTGTCTCCTTTTGGAGCTCAGCAGCGTACAGACCCAATTGATCAGTTTCATCTCACAATGAAACCTGGGGATCACTGTACTACGTGGGCCTTGGATTTAACGGGCCTTCACCTTTTGACAGCTCACCACTAGGGACCCTAATTTTCTGAGAACACAAAATTCTTGGATAAAAACCATAAAAATCCCTGTTTTCTCAGAATTAAAATGAACTACTCAACTTTTATAGATAGCCATCAGTTGAACCCCTTTTATTGATAGACCGCAGAACTCTGGTGATCGGAGACTCCGTTATCCGGCTCTGTGTTAACTGCACCACCAGCCACCGGGGACTGACAGTGGCAAGCCTCAGGCAGTCAGGTCTCCAGTGAGACCCGGGCAGCCGGTGGTTCGGTTAATACAGAGAGCCGGACAAGGGAAGCTCAGATAACTGGGTTCTAGGGTGTTTTTTTCACAAAAATGTAAAAATACAAATTCTTTGTAAAAATGTAAACACTGCCTTTGTCCTCGGCAAATGGATTTCTAGGATCCCTGCTCATCACTAGAAGTAATGATGGCTTCTCCCTCGTCTGACGTCCTTCACCCCTTACTTGATCTTGAAACAAATACCGACGATGCTAAGTTTGTGACATTAAATTAGCTCTCAAAGCAGTACAGCAGGGTAAGGAGAGGAAGCACAATCTGGTGATTAATGAACTGGCCACGGCACCATGAGGTCTGGGATCCATTCAAAGCTCTATCACTGATTTGCTGTGTGAACTTGGGGCTGTCACTTAGTGCCCATGCCTCAATTTCCCCATCTGAAAAATGGGGATAGTGCTACCTTCCTGATGGGAGTTTTGATAGGATTAAATAATACAGCTGGTCTTTGATGGAAGTTCTGGCTGGAGCTCAGTGATACAAGGCACTACGAGCCTCCAGAGACAGCTCTGGAGGACAAGGATGTTAATGCTAACATAAAGCGGCACACCAGCCAAGACAGCAGTTCACATTCAAACCAAACTTAGCAACAGCAATGCCAGCGTTGGAAGATTAAATGGCTCTGTGTCACCTGACCGCACTATACTACGCGGGGATGTCAACGTGGCTGAAGAGCTTACAGACAGAGGGAGGAAATACCCAAAGAGATGAGGGCAGGTGCCCAGAGACCACGGTGAGGAGTCCAAACTGGGATCATGAAGAGAACAAAATAGATGGGAAGAACTGTTTATCAAAATACTTTATTTCAGGGAGACCCCTCAAAAAAAGACCCTCCTCAGACAGACATCCCAACAATACCTTTGCTTTTTTTTTTTTAAATCAACTAAAACAATCTGATGCTTAAAATAAAAGACAGGTCATAGTTCCCAATCAGACTTTAGTCAAGAATATATATATATTTGTTTTGTTCCTGGGGGGGACGGGGCAGAGAAGATGATGTTGCCAGTAGTTCACAGCGGTTTTCGGTTCTCTCGTTACACAGTATATAGAACTGCATTGCTGAAGACACAACACACAGCAAGGCTAACTAGAAGAATACAACTTATGGCTAGCAAAGAGGGAGGGGGGCAGAGAGAGAGAAAGTGAAAGTATCCGACAGGGCTGAAATTTGGAGTCCTCTGTGCATAATTTACAGGGAGAACGTGGCGGTGTGGGCCTCCATCTTGGTGCCGGCTCGGGTCTGTCTTGCATGGCTGATGCAGAGAGGGGATTGTCCCCCGACTCTCCACCGCACGGGTTAGGAGCCAGAGTGAGTCGTCTCGTCTGTGGGATTTTTCAGCTGACAAACTTTTTTTTGTTTTTTTTTGTTTTGTTTTTTTTAAATTTTTAAAAAGAATTGCAGCCAAAATCAGACAGAACTGCAAAATCCAGAGCGGCCGCTTGTATACTATTTATAAAAACATGGAAGAGTCTCGAATCCGGGTGGAGACAGAGCTCTGCGCACATTGGACTATACTTTCCCAGGGATTTTGGCCCGTTTACGAGCAATGGCGTCTTCCACGGCTTTCAGCTGCTTCAGGAGCTCCTCCCGCCGCGACAGCGTGCTGGACTTGCCCGATTTCGCACTCGCAGCTGTTGGGCCTGGCTCGGTTGCTTTGCCTGGTACGCTTGTGACTTTGCTGGAACTCTTGGACTGTGGCGACAGCTGGCGTTTCCTAGAGGGTGGGGGAGAGAAAAAGCCACAATGCGGTAAGAGATTGATGGAGAACAGAGGGGGCTCCCCCTCCTGCACGTGCAGCTCCAAGACCAAGTGATTTTCGAACGGCAGCAGGGGTTAAATAACATGACATTTTCCCAATGCTGCAGAACCATTAATGAAGCAATCAGCTCTTTGCGGGAGGAAATGGCTCCACTGCTTTGAAGGTGGGCTGAAATGAGTACGTTTCAGGACTCTATTGGCAAGCCAGCCAAAAAGGACCTGGGGAATGGTGGAGTTAAACCCCCCACCCTCCTGACTTTTCCTGCAGCAGCAACCCAGAGGCCTAGGTCAGCGCTCCTGAATGTTAGGAGCAGAACATACACACGGAAAGACGTGGTCCCTCCCACAAGGAGTTTACAAGCCGCTTTGAGACAAGGGACAAGCGACTGTATCAAAGAAAAGGGGAGGGGGAAGGTGGTGGGGGAAAATCCCATGGGAAAATCCCATGGTTAAATACTGCACAGCTTGCTGGCTTCAAAGAATCCCCCAGGCTGAATGAACTCGGCTGTCCCCAGCAGCTGCCCCCCGCAACCCCAGTGCCTGGCAGGGGTGGAGTTCCAAGAGGTGAGCCACTCTTTACGGACTGCACTCCACTCCCTCCCTGCTCCCACCTACTCGAGGCCACAAAAATCCAGAGGAAACCCCCGGCCATTAGGTAAGGCAGTGATGACAGACAAAGGGCAGGAAATGCTGTCACCCCTCCTACGCCCCCCCTTGCAGGGATTGCTGAACGGTGTATATAGCTGTGGGAATTGCACAATGGCCACATGACTGCAGTGCCCGAGCTCAGGGGTCACATGCCGAGGGTGCAATCTGAGCCTCGCCTCCCTCGTTCTGGCAGCTGTCATGTGGGGTCACACTAGTGCCATTTGGACTGATCTGTGACCCTTTGTGGAGCTGCTTCTGGCAATTTGACAGCGGCATTCACATGAGCAGGAAGACTCAAGAGCCCAGGTTCCAGGGACAGCATGGTAACCCTTCTCCTTAAACCCAGCAACTCCTCACTTGAATCCCTGAGTAAGGGGCAGCCTGTTCAAACACCAACTGAAAAACATTTACACCCTCAAAGCCAAGCTCGAGGCGAGCTCTGCCTGCCTGTCCTTTACTGCCCGAGCTCAGGGCTCCTGGGATTCTCTTGCCCAGCTGACAGTGTTACTAACCCATCAAACAAGAGGGTTAGGAGCTAGCGAGGACAGCTCCAGCCAAAGCAAGTAACAATGCTCAAGTTCACTGCTACAGCTTAGAAACAGAACCTCCTGGTAGGCTGTTAAACAGGAAAGCTGGGCTTGTGACTAATGCACAGGACGGAGCAGTGAGCGACCTGGGTTTTATTTCAGGCTCAATTTCTCTGTGCTTCGGCGTCCCATCGGCAAAGAGCCACAGCACAGGCGATGGGTGGGACAAAGCTGGCTCAGTGTCCGCAGAGATCTTGGAGGGAAGGTGCTAGGAGCCAGGTAACGCTGCTTTGCGTTTCTCTATCAGCATGGAGTTGGACAGAGGTCATCTCAGCTGTACCAGGGACAACACTCCCTATTTTGCTGAGCAAGGCGTTCCAATGGAGCCCATGCTGACATGGCAATGAGCCCCCTGGAGCCGCATTTCGGGGTCTGCTCCGCACTGCTTCAGTTGAGAGACTACAGGAAGGAGAACAAGCTGGCACCGGAGCCCAGGGCCTGGATGGGCAGAGATAGAATCAGGGTCGTTCACTCTAACTCCAACCAGAAGCCAGGTCTTGGCAGCCTGCTCTGTTTTTTAAATGGCTCAGCTTGCACAAGATCAGCCAAGAGACTTGGACTGATGCACACCAGTCAGCAGAGACGAGCGGTCACAGCCAGCACCTGTAGCTAGGACTGACCCCACCGTGGGACAGCTTCCACGCAATCCGAGATCTGCCCAGCCAACTCCACCAGCTGCATTTTACGCTGAAGTAGCTGTATATAGTTAAGATCTTCACTGCCAATACTTTGCATTTCCACAGCACCTTTTATCCAAGGACCTCAATGTGCACCACAAATCCCTTCCTCGAGAGGTTGGAATTCAGCCCATTTCAGAAGCAGGGAAACTGAGCCACAGGGCGAAGCAACTGGAGTCAGGGCAGTGGCAGAGAATTCCTTGCTTCTCAGTACTACCTTAAGCCATCCAATCCTACCTTAAGCTATTGTCCAATTACAGCCCCATCCTCCCAGTTTTCTTTAACAGGCCACGAGTGAAGCTCTTGCTTCTCTCTATGGTGAGATGGGTAGAGAAGGGAAAGAGGTTTCCCTCCATAGGTCTGCGGCCAAGCTCTTTCCCTAGCCAACAAGTCAAAGATTTTGCTCTTCTCCAAACCATGCTGGCCAAGGGCTAACGAGTCCCAGGTGGGAGCTGATGGCAGGACACGCACTGACCTGTCTGTCTGAGCAGGAGATGGTTTAGGGTTCTGGCCTCTCTGCCGATCTTGTTTGGGGGAAGAGATTCTCCCAGCCGGTTTCCTATCGCGAGGCCCTGTTGCAGAATGGAAAGACAAAAGGTTTTAGCCCTCACACAAGCCATGGTGTTACCAAAGCGCACGGCACGGCTTTGCCATTTTAATGCCAGCCTTTCCCTCGCTGGGCCAGGCTGCAGCAGGGAAAGGAAAGGTCCAGCTTCAGCACCCCAAGAAACTCCCTCAGCTCTGCAAAGAGACACCTCACTTGTGAGGAATAAGAGGAAACTGTGTGATGCACAAAGCTTTGCCCTCTTGTCCTACGCTGGGAACTGCAGCTATACCCTGTGCTTCCAGACTGGGATCCTTCCATTGGCTCGCAAGCCCCTGGGACATCATGAACGGCCACGCTTGCCTACAGTGCTATATACAAATGAATCGGGAGGAGAGGTGAAGCAACTCAGTTTTGTTGTATTCAGGCAATACGTTTGGTGTATTCTCCTTCGCCAGCAGTCAGACATGGGGAGGGTCAGACCCATGGTGCTTATTAGCCTGACGTTACCACGTCCATCCAGCAACCCAAGAGCTAGGCTACAAGGGCGATCCTTGCTTCACAGCTGGCTAAAGGCATGAATATCATCTGGTCTAGCTACTCCGTCTCACTGAGTCCTAGTGATCTGAAATCTAGCTGAATCCTCCAAGTCACCTTTTCAGTAGTGGGACGGGACAAGGCTATCAGCACTCTAAGGATTTTTGCTGGCTCCAAGCCACAGCCAACGTAATAGGCCTACGGTGAGAAATCAGGGAAAACACCATCACGTGTCACAGCCTGCTTCTGTACAACACTCAAGGCAAAGCAACAACACCTCCACCACTGCCTGCTTCTTTGTTTTGCACTAGCAACAGCCAAGGCTGAAAGCAAGCAGGGTAATTAGCTGGTTATCCGACAGGTTGCATCTACAGGGCCCTAGGTGCTCTAAAGGTGCTAACGGACAGCTATATGAATAGCTAGGTTTCAGGGCTAACAAGTTACAAGAGAAAGGAAAGAGACTGGAGCCATGGTGTATTTTTATTACAGTCCCAGCCTAGATGATGTCCAACACAAGTGGATGGAAGTATCTGTTTCACAGGAATTAAGTAGGGGTAATACTATGTTCCAGCCCTCCTCATATGGCTTTAAAGCCTGGGGCAACACCAAGAGCCCGGAGAGAGCTGGAGACGTTGGGGTTTCTAAAACCTGCTAACTCAAACCGCCGCATCAGTAGCGGGCAAGGGAGGTTTCCCCAGGACTCCCCAGAGACTAAAGCACTGGACTCCATCCTTAGTCTTCACTGACAGGAAGGTGGGGGATTTTACAGCAAGTAACCAAGGGAAGGTAATTCTCTTGCTGTAAAATCCGAAGCGGAGACCAGGCACTGATAGCCAGCGCTATACCTGCCCCCTGGGGTTGACCTCGCAGTAAATGAAAGTTCCTCCTTCCCACTATGTTTCGCCAGCGGGGCGGGGGGGCCCATGGCAAACACCCATTTTCATTGGAGAAGACAGGGCCCTGGCTTGCAAGGGTGTGTGCCAATGGTTCATTTCTCGAGCGAATGGAGGGCAGAGTCACCAATCCCTTGGAATCTAACCTGCTGACAGCCCCATGACCAAATGACCTCCCCTAGCAGTATGGGGCAGGAGTTTAACTGCTGCCCTCAGAGCTGCATTCAGGCCATGCCAGAGAGTGTTTACTCTATCACTGCATCTCTCAGATTCCTCACCTCTGTCAGGCGACAGGGTAACTCGTTTGGCTGGAGGAGAGCCCTGTCTGTCTTTGTCTGCTGGCTCGTATCTCTTCCTGCTTCCTTTGTCCGCCGCCTGAAATGGAAGGAAACAGATGATAGATCCGGATACACATCCCTTCCATAGGGAGGAAACTCATAGACCTGGGTGCTTTTCCTTTGTGGTGGGCACCGCAATGCTCCCACGCCAGCGAAACACACTGCCCCAGTACTACAGGCGGGTAAACTGCCTCCCCACATACAAGTCACTTGAACAGCAAAGTGATCCCTTGGGGAGTGAACGGGAACGGCTCCGAGAGGTCAGACTGCGTTTTACATCGAAGCGCAGGAAGAAAAAAAGCTGCATTTTGTCCGGTCTCTCTTGGCTTGGCTCAGGATGACGACGTGAGTCCAACAAGATCTCCAGGGCCGTGTTTTTCTCTAGGACACACCCCATCCCAAGGGAAGGGGGATTCTACCACCACATTATGTGATGCTGCAGGGCCTGTGTGACATTCAGTAAGTCATTTATCGCGTCCCCTTCTCCAGACAGGAGCCTAGCTTGCTTAACCCCATCCCACCCACAACACTCCTCACTGCCGGCGAGGGAGGAGAAGTAGGGAATGTTACAAGCAGAATTCAGTGTAGCAGAAAACGACCACTCCAACTGACATTGGCTCCCTCCCTCCTCCAGCATGAAGCACCGTGAGGCTGAACCACCACACACGGTCGGGATCTGGACCGGGCTTCTCAGCCAAAGGACTTGAGCACATTTTCTCCCAATGGGATGCTGGGGTATCAGGCCCAGCACTAGTTACCAGGGAGTCATAACTAAGCCACCAACTCCACCCTCTGCAGCCCCCAGGACAGTCCTTTGGGGTCTCCACCTTCATGCCCTGACTCAAGCGCTCACTTTTAGAGCCAGCCAGACTAAGGAGAGCTCATTCCCAAGGCAGGCTCAGCACCCTTAAGCAACAAGACTCAAGCCTGTAGAGATCAGGCTTCCATGGCTCAGACAGAGGAAGGAGAATCTGCAGTGAAAGGCACCACATGCGACTCTGCCTAGCTCAGGAGATCTCACGCTGAGGTCTCAGGCCAAGGTGCTACATGGCCACGGGCCTAAAGAATGTGGCTCAGGGAAAGCGGGCAACAGCTCCTGATGGGGCAGGAGGAATGTGCCCCGGGGAAGCTTCCAACACAGCCAGAAGTCAAGACACGGCGGACGCTGCCCAACAGGTTCTGTCATTTGCCCACTTTCCATAATCATGAGAACTTCAGAAGCAACTGCAGACATACCAAGCAGAGCTCTCCTCAGCAAGAGGGCAGCACGCTCTCCTCCACAGGCCAGAGAGCCAGCAATGGTCCCTCCCTCCCCCTGCTCAGCAAAGCCCTCGAGTGCAGCCACCCCAGTTCTCACCTTATTCAGCAGCGTCAGTTTGATCTCCTTGTGGGCACTGAACCCTCCCTGCTGAGGCTGCGGCAGTGGGGGCTGTTGGGGTGGGAGCAGCTGCTGCGATTTACTTGCTTGGGTGGGCTTTGCGGATTTCGGGGGCTGGGCAGGCGCCTCCCGTTTCCGCTTCTCCTCTTTAACACTGTCTTCTTTTTTCGATTTTCCTGCTGAAACCAGAATCCTAGTGTCAGCGACGCGCAATAAATCCTGCCCGGCCTTTTAAAAAAAAGCTCAAAGGATGGAAGGCGCTGCAGGGACCTGGGCTGGTTAGCAAAGCCGACGGCGCCCAGATTAAAACCGGTAGGAAGGCAGAATTCCCCAGGGGAGAATAGTTAACATATTAGCAGATGAGGAATGAGAAGCTCTTGCATCAGACCGTGAGGGGGTCTCGAATGAGCAAATGGGGAGCTCATGAGGGGAAATTAGAGTCCCCCGGGAAGAGAGAGCAGCACTGGCGTGTCATCTCAGGAGGGTGAGACTGAGAACAGGATGGGCAGTAGAAGGATGATGGAGGAGCGTGCACCAAAGCACATACATGGTTCGTGAGGAAGGGAAGACCCCTCCTCAGACAGGCAGCCAAGCAGACATGGACCACGGCACAGAAATGATACCTAAGTCTTCCTGCTCAAGCTCATCATCTCTGCCTTCTCAGCACTCATCCAGGGCGAAGCCTTTGGACTCTCCCACTCTATATTAAACCATAGCTGCTCCCCACCCTTTTATCTGCCGCCATGTAATGGGTTCTAGGCCGCATGCCATGCCACTATGTGAGCTCTTGCAGATCTTGCCCCGCCCCCTTCCCTCCTCCTCAGGATCCCTCTACCTTTCTTCTGCTGGGCTGGGGTCGGAGATCGGGAACTGGCCGAGGACACCGGACTGGCCAGGTCAGCGTACATGTCTTCGGAGTCCGCACTGCGTATGGAACTACTACTGGAGGAGGCACTAGAGACAGAGGAGACACTGCTCACGCTCAGGGACCTGGAAAAGAGACACACTCACAATCTCTGCCACCAGAGACCACCACAAAGCTGGCTAGAATTCACACAGGTGCCTTCTCTCTAACTCCTATGCTGCCCCGGGGGAGCGGTCACAAGGGCTGCAAAGGAGAATGGTACTCATGACGAGACAAGAAGGTTGTCATCCCTGCCTCAGGAAATGCAGGCATTACCCCCTCAAACATACTGTCAGATGCAAGACAACAAAAACCTTCAATGTAATGTTATACTCAGACATGTATACAGCTTATTCATCCAGAGATACCAATAAACCAAGAACTAGGGCGAGCCATGGATTGAACACCACGTTTCAGTGATATAGTTCAGGTCAAGAGTTTCCCCACATCATTCACGCTGCTGGCTATACAAGTTGCCTGGTACTTATTTACCAAGGAAGCGTTAAAAGACATGGATTCTCCAAACCTGGGATTCAAGAGCTACATTCCAGAGGTCACCAGGTTCCCTTTTAAAAGTGCCACAAGACCACAGCGATGGAAAGAACTGCACAGGGAAGGTGGGGGATTGCAGAGGGCAAGCTGGCCCACAAGATGGATGCTGTGTGATGACATCTTCTGCACAATTAAAATGCTGGAGAATGACTACTGTATTTTTTTTATGCAGACTCTGTACTTTGCACTGGACCAGATAGAGATAAGATAGTCGCTGAACTCAAACCTTTGATCTATCGCAGGGAAATTCAGGGGAGGGCACATCACTTTAAAGCAGATCACAAGCTCACCACTCAAAACTCCCGTGACAGAAGTGAGCTGTTAGAGGAGAGGTAACCTGGGGATAGAATTTCACCTCCAAGGGAGGGTGTGGCTACAAAACTGTGTCAGCAGACTGTTTTGGTTTGAGTCCATTATCTCCTACGCTCAAAAAGTGCTTTGGTCCTGGAGTACGAGTGGGCACGGTGCTCTGACAGCGTCATGCACAACGTTCACACACACGGATGGGTAAAGCAGCACGACAGCAAATATTACGCCAGCTCTGTTTATGTTTTAGCAGGAATAGCAGCACTCGCTGTCCATCTCTGCCCTCACACTCTATCTGTGCTGTCTACAGTAAAGCCTCACATGGCAGGGGTCTTACTCGCAAATACCTGTAAAGCAGCAGGCTCATCAGTTGGTGCTGTGTAAGTAACAACTGAAGCAGTAGACATTCGAAATCCTAAACAAACTTTACAGTGGGCTGAGTTAAAAAGAGAGCATCTGAGAGGCAGACTTATCCCTAGTGTCTCATACCAGCCTTTGGAGGGCCTGTCGAATCAGACAACATTTAACATGCTTACATTCCTGGGAAAAAAATGTAGCCATTCCACCTTGTGGCGCTGCAGTGTACAAAGGTGTGAATTGGCTCCGATTTGAATCACATTCTGTTCCATTCTATAAAAGGTTTATACACCACACCCATTATACTACCCAAGGGCTTAAGAACTTTAAATAGACAAAAACAGAGCAGCTGCTTACAAGGTTGCAGAAAGACTCTTGTGTATGAACAGGCTTCACGAGTTAATCTAAACAGGCTTTTGAAGGGGGCTCGTTTCAGGACTATCAGAATTTGTCAGTCACCAGGCTTTATAGGGAGCTAACAGACACAGCACACAGTTTGGCGTCAAAGAACTGAATGGTTTCTGGTTCCCATTACACATTTCGCCCCAATTCTTGCAACCTTATTGGCCATTAACAGTGCAAAGCAGCATCATTAGACAGATCTATTAGATGCTTTCTGATCAAGCAGTGCTGACACCCTAGGCATCAACCCTAAAGAGATCGCACAGTGAGATTGAGAGAAAAGTTTAGAATAGCAGCATTGTGTAATATGAATGCCTATTACCTTAGAATAATAAACCCCTTCGAATTTGTATTTACAACAGCAAGGTCAATGTTCAATTAAGATTTGAAAACAGGGAGAGAAGAGGCTTCTCCCCCAAGTTAGAGTGAAAATGGAGAGTTGACGATAATTTCATGATTTCCTAGAATAAGCAACATGGCAGCTGTTAACATTGTTTTCATTTTTCAAAATTGAAGACTCGTTTATGTACTCGGAGCAAATGAACCTGTCCTTGCACTGCCTGGACCAGCTGTAAGCTCTCAAACATGTCAAGTACAACGCTTACACGTAACCTGAGTCTGTTAACCTTTATGATAAAGTGACACACAGTGCTTTACCTGGATTTTCTGGACCCAGATGGGGAGGGGGAAACTGAGGCAGACGTCGATCGGGAATGAGATCTGGAGAGAGACCGAGACAAGGACCTAGATCGGGAACTGGAGCCGCTATAGCTGCTGGCACTGCCACTGATGCTGCCGCTTATAGTCCGCCTGCAACAGAGATCAAAAGAAACCATTCTCATCTGATTCTACTCAGCAGTAAAGCAGAGCTGCTTCTTGTGCATTTGATCAATGATGAGCGAGAGGCTTCCAATGCAGTTATTTACAAATATTGACTGACACTAGACCATACAGCAAAGAATTCTGATTTGTCAATCAAACATTTCCCTGTCCTGGCCACGCATCCCCACTTCCGAACATCAGATATTTCGTGAAAGACTGTATGATGCTAGTTAGAGCTGGACACAGAACAGCACCTCTGTCCTGCCCTACTGCATCAGTAGCAAATGGTTCCTAAAAACAAAAGTGTCCACCACACAAGATTGTGGGGCTGGCTTGTTGCATGGACTATAGAAATATCAAACTTGCCTCTCGTTACTTAAAGTTTGGGCTGATGAGCAAACTGGGACCAATCTTCTAAATGATCACATTAGGGACAGTTTATTTCCTTTTCCTTCTGTGAACACTGACACCTGTAACTGCCATGTAAGGGATCCTGCAGTGTTTAAGGACTCCTAACAGTAACTTGTTTCAATAAAGGAACCATAACCCACTGTTCTAAGGGGAGAGGAATCCTAGTAACCAATCTTCAGGTTTAGAGAGAAGTAATTCAAGCCTCCCAGTACTGTTCCCTAGTCACTATTAAGGAACAAGAACAGCAGCTCCATTCAAAGCTAAGAACTGACCTAGGAAGCTTGTAATTGGAAGGAAAATAGAATTATGGCTCAGGACTATGTTACTGATTTAAAATACCGGGATCTAAGAAAACTCTTGATTGCCCTCAAAGGACCCATCAATGTAGCTAGAGCTGAGGGAAGTTCCACATTTTTGAAGTCTCATTTTCTTCTGGGTTGGTGCAGTAGAAATCTTCTCTTTAATCTATTACGCATCCACTGCAGGTCAGTACCTGGCTCCGCAGCCCCAAGTCCTTCCCTCCTATTTCATTATGGAGCATGACCCTCTGGATTCAACATAGCTCTGAACTTCCTTTGCTTCCTCAAAGCCTGCACTAACCGATCGGCTGCTCTACAATGTGTGTTTACCCTATGAGAGTTTCCTGTTGGTGCGATTCAAGGATCCCACCTGCTGTTCTCATTCAACGGGGGTCTAGAGAGATCAGCCTGGGTTTTTTTTATTGCACGCAAGTAATACACTTTGCTCCTTTTCCAGTTCCCCTGCTATCCCAGGGGACAGATTTCTCCTCTAAGTCAGAGTGAGTTCTTGGCTAATTCCTCAATTAGCAATTACCCGCTCTTCATTTGCACGCATGATCAAACCCCTTTGCCCAGGTTCTCCTACCTCCTGGGTGGAGTCCTCGTTTGACGTTCCTTCCTTCTTGCCTCTCTATTATCCCCTGGTTTGGCTGGCTCTGGTGCAGCTGTTGCAACTTTAGTCAATGGTGGTGGGACTGGAAGGGGAGCTACTTTCTTCACAGGCTTTTCACTGCAAAGTTAAAATGGAGTTTTAATACTTGCGTGTATCATCAAACACCATGGGCACGTAACACAAGGATTTTCAGAAGCAACATATTTCCCGTTACTGAAACATTATACAATTCCTGTTACCATGGCCTTTTGGAAAAGTCAACGTAAACCGTATTTCACAGAAACGGTCTGACACTACAAAGCCCCTTAACAAGGCAGTTCATTGCCTTTGAATAGGAAAGATTTTTAAAGATATGAACTATTATATAAACAGTCAGTGTTGTGGTGACAATCTACTCCAGCAGTTTACAGTTCCACAAGTTCCTTGGAATTAGCTACTTATGATACACATGTATCTGAAACAAATGTCTGCTTACGAGTTGCGGGTCAGACTTTAAAGTTAGACACAGAACTAACTTGTGTGCAAATAACTGATTCACTTATCTGTACTGGGCATTTGCATGCTAAGGTTGTGTGCAAATGTATGCATCGATTTGTGCATGCCTCAATTTGAAACTCTGACCCTAGATTTTTAGTCTTGCATTTTGCAGCGGTATATTGCTACAAAAAATAGTATAATTGTGCATTGCTTGTAAGCTTTTATGCTGAACATGCCAATAGGAAAGGGGTCATTTCAGCACATTTCCAGCATTACTCTTCTTCAGGACCATGATGAGCCAGTCACTTACATAATAGTTGGCTATTGTCCAGCATTCCCTGATAGCGATGTCACACTCATTAACTCATTAACCTGGAGCTGGCTGGCTACAAAGACTGTTAGTTTCTCCCTTTTGCTAACTATTTCATATTCTTATTTTATAGCCTGCAGAACACAGATATTTAATATGTGCCATGTCGATAGGGAAAAAAACGTGCCGTTTTAGGCAGCTGGAGGGTTGCACAGCTGTTTAGCAGTAGATGCAATATTACCACAAGAATACATATAAAGGCATCACTCCACATGGGACCCAATCCATCAGAAAGCCCGTCACAGGCTCAGGAAAGTGAGTAAATACTGAATTAAAAATGGGCTGAAGTAGTCACGTGCCCTGCTGGAACATTCGGCCCAACCTCCAAGTTGTAACTTTTGGAAAATGTCCATGTCACCTTTAAAAATGACACTAGTATACAAAAGAGAAACATTCCCCAGGATAACCACGTGTACTATGCTAGTGTGACAGAAGTGTGTGAAATATGAAATACAGGCATATTAAAAAGAGAGCAGGAGAGGTGACATAAGCTATTAAACAAATATTTAAATTTATATAGCTATTGTGCTTGTGTTAATTCACACCCAGCATTGTAAAACAGACACACCTTAACTGTATACAGTGATATTTCCTCTCGCTAGTTTAATGATATGCGCAATACACACTAGCTTTAGGTCACATGCTTTATATCACAGAAACCCTTCTACAAGATTGTCATTCAGATTTCCTATCCATCCACACCCAATTTACAAATCAGTGTGTGTGTACATTTGTATCCCTTACATATGCCCATATGCATAGCCTGTGTACATGAACTATTCATACAATTGAGGGATTGCCACTTTTGCAACCCTACTGCTATGAGAGAATTAAGAGAACACAATTAATCAAAGACTTAAACTCAAGTGTCACTTGATACAAATAACAGTCTGTATTTACAGTTTTCAGTAGGGTGGGTGATTTCAGAACCAAAGATCAGAATCATATCCCAGGGCCGTTTAAGGGCCAAGGTGAAACTACAGTTCTGGGCTTTCCTATACCATCTCTTCCACGTAGACACAAAGTCTTACCCTTTTCCAGCAGGTGGTGCGGGCTCCCCTTTAGCTTTCACAAGCGCTTTGTGTGGAGAGGGTGTTGGGGAAGGAGAAGGGGAAGATGAGAAGGATCGCGACCTGGGCAATTAAAAAAAAGAAACAAAGGAAGAAGGTGAGCTCTGGGCGGAAGAGCAGGTGTACATGATTCAGCTCAGTCCCTGGGATTGCAGAAAGGTTCTCTCACTTGTGGTCTCCAGGCCTTTCTAGTGTGTAGAGTACCCTTTTCTTATTTGTACCTTCTCCGGGTCAGGTGGCTGTATTGCACTGGCTACTTCTAGGGGGATGAAACTTGTTCTCTTAGTTTCATACCTGCTCTCCGCTCTAGATGCCAGTATGAGAGAAATCCAATTTTCTGTCAGAATTCCTGTTAGCCAGAAAGTGACTAGCTCTCAGCTATTCCATAGCAATGCTTGGGTCCAAGTCCTCCATATTCCATTATAGGTTTCAGGTCCACAGGTAGCTACCCGAATGGGTTTTTATTAAGACAGAAACTAGACACTAGATCATGCTTGCAAGTGTGAATTCTATTTCAAGTCCTACGTATTCCTGCACTGGCCCACGCACTCCAAATGCAATCTATAGTCACTTAGATAGGAGCAGAACGACTTTGGGAAAAAATGGGATGCAATAAGCACTTGCAATTTCCTGAAATGTTAGGGGAACAATCAAGCAGAATATATCAAAGCCAAGAGAGCCAAGTGCAGAAGTTATTTCCTGGACTGGCACTGAGAGTCAAGTGACTTGCTAGTATCATGGGGTGCTATAACCGACAACGATTGCAGCTGATAAATGAGTCATCTTACTACCAGGATTGAAAGTCTCTTGCAGCCTACCACTTCCCAGGGCCACACAACTAGTTTGTTTACACAACTTTTTCTTCAGATATCAAATGATCTTGGGAACATAGCTGGGAGTTTCATCACTTCCTCGCACAGTAGCAGCAACCATATTAAACACGTCAGACTGATTGGTACTGTACAGGATGGCAATATTCTGTAACGAACAAAGGGCAAAGCACAGGGGAGAAAAAAGTGAAAAGTGAACTCTCCTTTCCTCCAGTTCGCCTGTAAGTGTTTGCGTCTATAGAGCAATTCCTTAACGGGGTGAAGAAGCTGGCTCAAATGACATATTGCACACTTATATTTTCAGTTCAATCCACTCTGAGGTTACATACGATTTCAAGCCTAAAGAGGTGCCCAGAATGGGAGCAATTCCTACTTCTATTTTCATTCCCGATTTGGGGAATTATCCTTGCCCTCACTCAGTTTAGGCAAGTGGCAAACTAATAAACATGCCGGCGTTCTAACAGCACAAAGGCACAGAAGTGTCATTTCAAAATATCAAAACTTCTTTAAGACAAAGTTGCACAAGTTGGTTCCTGTCAAAGAAATTAAATCCTCTTCTTTAAAGGGAAATTCCAGTGCAGGATGAAAGAGAAAGATAAGTAACAATACATAATAATAGTAATAATAAAATAATAATACTAAATAATAATAATAATAATAATAATACCACCACCACCTAGCTCTGATATAGCACTTTTCATCAGTAGATCTCAATGCATTTCACAATCTTTAATGTATTCCACCTCATAACACCCCAGTAAAGAGCTAATCATTGAAAAACTCAGGGGCCTGATTTTTTAAGCCAGGCATATATAACTGCACAGTTAACGCAACTGGACTGGAAAACCAGATATTTGCATGCACAAATGTACTCAGAGACATAACTGGCCATCTGAGTGCACAAATACCTAATCACAGATGCAACCCCAGCAACTGTGTGTCTGCACAATGGATTCATGGTTGCAAACCCACAGTGCAAAAGAGGTAGACTTTTAAACAGCAATTAAAAAAATAGCATCCTTATAGGATGCAGAGTAGGGCTAAATCAGCTTATCTATTTAAAAACAGTGCAGGGGAGGGAAACAGGTTTTAAAAATGGTTTATGGTCATTCTATCATTTAAAGAGTTCGTTAATTTAAACAGTAACTAAAACAACTAACATTAAAAAGTTATAGAATCTAGTTAGCAACTTTGTAAGACTTCATTCCAGGTCTTTTAGACAGTGAAAATGATTCTTTCAGACCTACTGTGTATGAATGGGAGGTACAGAAAGCATCAGTGGGAAAGAAGCAATAAACAGCAGCGTCCACAGAGAGAACACCAAGCCCATCCCCTGAATGGAGCTATTTGGTGAGAAAATTTTAAACACTGTTTTGAAAGAGAAGCAGCACATGGTCTGTAATTATTCCTGTATTTTAGTTCCCAGTAATTATCTTTATATGCTGATCTTGCTGTTTAAGATCATCATTGGTCTGACTATTTTTGTTTCAGATACTGGTTTTGTATCTGCTTTTAATATCTGAGTAACACAAAGAAAAGATTTTAAAACTAAGCCCCTGATTTATTTATTTTGGTGAGTAGAAGAAAGTTGCAGCTGTTGCATTAGAAGCCAGAGAAACCGTACCTGGATCTACTGCCTGAGAAAGAACTGTGTCTGGAAGAGTGACTAGAGTAGGAGCTGTAGGAAGAGGATCTGGAACGAGACCGTGAAGAACCAGAACCAGAATAGGAAGATGAGCGAGATGACGACCTGGAAGAAAAAGATTAAACAACTCATTGTGGGGAAAACAAATTTCTCATTTTCCGTGCTTTCAGGGACTCTCTTGAACATCATTCAAACCTCCCACCCTCATCTTCAAACCAATCCAGGGGCATATTACCCTATAGAGATAAAATCTCTCTCCCTGCACCCTACAGCCCTCATTTCCTCCTCCGATGGAGAGGGCTCTCGTGCCACCACCCCAGCCATCTGGAACAGGCTGACCACCTTCCTTTGCCTGAGTGACTCTCCATCCCTTTTTGGGAAAAGGCAGCTCAGAATCCAGCTCTTCTATATGGTCTTCAACCATGTCACCACTAGGCTTGTTCCCCGGTGGACCAGGATGGCTTGACCACCGCTGATATGAGTGGTGGGGGAGGAATCCAGAGAATGCAGCAGTTCTTAAGATAAAGGTATGTTGGGATTTATCTTACCATTGTTTTATACCCGTTTCAGACCCAAATCGTACCAGTTTGGTGTGCTTTGTATATCTCAAGTGCACCTGAGGTCCTTTTTCTTTTTGGGAACCCAAAGTTCAAGCCTTTAAAGATAGGCAGGCTCACGCCTGTGCCCAAACTCTCCCTGGTTCAGTACCTGCTTTCCACAGGGCTGTTCTATCCTCTACGGCTCCGTTTGACCCTGCTCCTGGGCTCCACAGTCTCCATGCGCCCAGCTTTTACCAGACTCTCCTTCAGCAGTGAGAGCACACCCTTCCTATTGTCAACTCTCCCGCTGCTAGCCCTGGAGTGAGCTAGGTCTGATTTATATGGGCCACAGACCCCTCCCAGCAGCAGCCTTTGCAAGGATTAGTGATTAGAGCCAGCTGAACCTCAGACAAGTTCTAATTTCCTGGGGTAGTCCAAGATCTACAGCTGCTTCTTGGAAGACTTCCCCTTGCTCCCAATGATAATTCAACCCACTAAGCCAGGGGTCTCCAAACTACGACCTGGGGGCCAGATCTGGCCTGCGGCGTTGATTTGTCCGGCTTCCCTGAGCAGACACGTGGAGAAGCTGCCGCTGCCCCCCCTGCACGAGCTGCTGCTGGCAGCCCCATGTGTGGAGGGGTGAGTGTCTCCGCAGTGCGGCCAGAGGAGCATAGGTGGGGGGGTGTCGTGGCAGCAGCCAGAGGAGCAAAGGTGCGGGGTCACGGCAGCAGCTCATGAAGCCCCTTCAAAAATCTAATATGGCCTTCGTCTCAAATAGTTTGGAGACCCCTGCACTAAGCTGTAAAGTTTTGTACACCAATGTGAACCAGCGTTTACAATTACCGGTGCTCCAAGCCTCTCATCTTCTCCTGTTACCACCTGCTTGCACCCCATATCTATACAGGTATGGGAATGGTACACGGGACTATTAAATTGTGCTCTAACTGACCAGCAAGACTGTGTCTGTTGAAATGGCTGCTATTTTGGATAGTAACCATATCACAGGGATAATCCAAGGGAGGCTCACATGTTAGCTCTCCCTCCGTCTCCCCTGCTTCCATTTACCTGGAAGAACCAGAGCCAGACGCCGATGACGCAGAGGTTTTCCGGCGTCTGCGCGCACGGCTAGGAGAGGCAGACATTCCAAGTTTCTTCTTAGGTGACTTGGATCGGCGCCATGGGTCCTTCCATTCGTCTGCTCTCTTGGACTGAGAGCCGGGAGTTGTAGTTGTCTCCTTTTCCTTCTTTGGTGGCTCAGGCTGACGGCTGGAAAATACACATGTTTTTAACTACCTGGGATTCTCCCACATGTCTAAATATCTTCCAAGTGGTAATACAACGTAAAACTTGATGGCAGGGGAGACATTCGTTTCTCTTGTTCATCTGTTTCACGGCTGCAGCCCCAGGCTCAGTCCGACAGAACTTTTGTACAGCAATTACACAGAACACGGATCATTTAGGACAGGTATGCAGAGCAGTATTAGGCTTTTGTTCCGTCCCTCCATATAGTATTACTGTCCGTTTCCAATGCCACTCTTTGATACACTCTACTTAATGCAAGGTGAGTGGGGGACATGGGGATAAACCATGACTTGACCTAGGTTTTCACATGACCATATCTAAGCATCTGATCGTGACTCTTGGCATTTATTCCTGAGACTTGGCTGACCACGACAGGGTCTGTTATTTGTATTTTGATAGCCCTGGCTGGTACCGTTAGGGACGGAGATGCCATTTTGTTAGGTCTACTACAGATGCATAATATGAGTCAGTCCTTGCTCCGAAGAGCTTCCAATCTAAACCAACAAATCAGAGGACAGAAGAAAGGACGTATTATCCTCTTTTTACAGATAGGACATAGAGGCACAAAGGATATGGCTACACTGCAGTTAAAATCCCGCGGCTGGTCCGTGCCAGCTGACTTGGGCTGATGGAGCTCAGGCTGCAGGGCTGTTTAATTGCAGCGTAGATATCTGGGCTCAGGCTGGACCTACGAGGTGGGAAGGTCACAGAGTTCTGGCTGCAGCCCGAGTGGAATTAAAGAGTCCCGCAGCCCGAGTCAGCTGGCATGGGCCAGCCGCAGGTGTCTAACTGCAGTGTAGACATTCCTAAAGTGACTTGCCCCAGGGTCCCATGTGAAGTCTGTGGGTCCAGTTGTCTCCAAGGTGACGCTGATTGTGTGTAATCTCCAGTGTAAGATCTATCACATCATAACTGAATTTAGTCTCTCGAGAATTTTATTTGAAAGTGTTCAAGGACTGCTAGATCTCAGAGGCCAAGGTGCCAAGATTACCAGAGATCTCAGCTCAAGGGTGTTTCACCCATCTACAGCATTGTAACGCCCCCGTACTCTCCAGAGCTTTTGGAAAGAAACCACCCACAACATTCTCAAAAGATATGAAGTCACTAACTCCAGGTTCTGTTTCATCAGAGACAGCACATCCTCCACATGACACACAGAGCATGACCTTGGACTGAGTAAGCCCAAGAAAGCCAACTTGCTGCATACACCTATTGCCTACTTTGATACAGTGCTTTCTCCCTGCTCACACTTCCTGGAGAGGGTTTTTGCCTGGGGAAAAAAAAAATCATAACAGGAAGCCTGGTTTCTGCATATGCTTCAGTTATTGACTCAGCAGTGAGCATGCAAACAGGCTAATGTCAAGGGGGAAATGATGCTTCTAGTGAGGGCATTTCCACAGTTAGTCTTTCCTCAAGAGCTACCTGCTTACTCAACATATAGTAACACTCGGCAAACTGGTTCAACTCTATGCCATCAACTAGTCCTGGCTCTAGTCCAGATAATATCCTGCAGGAATATCTGACAGCCAGCATTCAAAACTATGCTAACAGGCTACAAAAATTCTTCCCAGACTACGGACACTCCTGTTTCTTAGGTCTACTACAGTCTACACTTGCTCAACGGCTACATCTCGGCTACACCCGGTCTTTCTTTAAATGAAAGCCGGTCCCGTTATTGAGACTGGTAGCTTGTGCAACCTACCCTGCTGGGTTTTCAAGCGGATTTACACACATGCAAGATGCCAAGTGCTGTCCATGGTGTTGTTGGCATGTAGGCAGTGAAAAGAAAAGAAGCCAGCTCTTAGCTGCTTCGAGAGGATTTCTGACTCATCCCAGACTGCTGCTGGCACATGATGTGAGGAAAGATGGTCACAGCAGGGAAAGACTCTAGGTGCACAGTGATTGGTGAATGGAGAGAAAGTAGTCAGAGAGATAGAGTAGCCTGCATATTTGATCTAAGCTTCAGAGTATCTTGCAGCTTTATGCCTCATAGGGCAAAGAGATACCACACGGAATGGGAACGACAAGTCTGCTTCCATTAAGTAGTCAGCATGAACCCTGACCATGCACTTTGATAGTAACTCCTCTCTCCAGTACTACCCGCTCCCCCCAGGTGCTCTGTCTATGACCTAGCTCTATGTCCTAAACACGTGGACATTAATGTACTCACTATTGAAACAGCCAGCATGGTAATGCTTCTGTTCCACTATCAAAAGACTTTCATGATTAGGAGGTTTGTTCCGCTCCAATGGAAATCTGCGTGCTAACTATTAATGCTCTGTCTTGCTGCTGGAGATAGGGTGAAAGACAATGGAAGATGGTTCAGGCTTCTCATTACGCCATAATTCAGTTAACCACTTTATCAACCTGTGAATTCCTTCAGATTAACCTTATTCAAAATGAGAAGCGCCTGGAAAGTGGAATGTACTTCATTTGCATTTGCAGTACATAGTTCTTAATGTAGTCCATGAGCTCCTCTATAGCATCTTTCAGTTTGTAGTACTTAATAAAAACAGGATTTATCAATCAATATGAACATTCAAAAGAATCTATTCACCCCCTACCAAAGCGAAGCTACTGCTGAGGCAGAACGCAGTGGTTGTTTAGAAGCACACAGCCAAGCGACAGTACAACAGCTCAGTTAAGAGGTCTGTTCCAACTGATGCTGCATATGGCTATTAAGGAACCAGAACATAATTTACCAAATTGGAATTTGGCCAGGACATGAAAGGAAAAACGCTTCTTTTGCAAAAAAGCATCCTGAAATCTTGAGTGAACCTCAAGTAGCGAGGGCCTCAATTTTCTACCTGATCCAAAATATGAATCCTCTAAGTAAAGAAGCCTCAATGGATATATAAGAAGATCTCTTCATTCTTTTTCAGCAAGGAACTGACTTCAGGTAAATTGATATCAGGCACTCCAATCAATGTAAGAATGTTTATACAAAACGGCTACTCACACTTAACTAAATCAATTTCTAAAGGGAGTTAAATTGAGACAGCTATCTAGGGAAGACAAGGCCTGAGAAACAGGTGAACCTAAGTCACACAGGGTGGGGGAAGTAACATTTTGTTTTGGTGGGGAGAGAGAAGCTTTCATGCTTACATAGAGCTCTTCTTCAGGTCTTGGCCCTGATCTACACTACAAACGTTGGATGGCATAACTGCATCACTCAGGGCTTGCTATACTTAGAGTGCTGTAGGGGCATAGTTGTCCTGCTGTAGTGCATAGTGAAGATACTAGCTACACAAACCGGGGAAGTTCTCTCGTTGGCGTAAGGACTCGACCTCCCTGAAAGGTAGCAGCTACGTTGATGTGAGAAGCCCCTCCTCTGGGCATAGCACTTTCTACACCAGGGAGTAGGCTGCTGTAACCATATCGCTCATGGGTGTGGGTTTTCCATGCCCCTGAGCAATGTAGTTAAGTTGGTAGCATAAACCAAGCCTCAGAGGTGATAGGGTGTTTGTGTCTTATCATTTTTCAGTAC
This sequence comes from Dermatemys mawii, assembly GCA_007922305.1. Taxonomy (NCBI): domain Eukaryota; kingdom Metazoa; phylum Chordata; order Testudines; family Dermatemydidae; genus Dermatemys; species Dermatemys mawii. Next base: position 31,992,806 of record ML677343.1, on the reverse strand, counting down.
GAATTCAATTGAGTGCGTAGTGATGATCTGGTTTCACCCAATTAGTTGCTATTGGGACATTTAGTGCACTCAATGAGGTACACCGCATGCTGTGATCGGTATGTGCTGAACTCACAGTTCTTCAAAGGTGTTGTGGTGTGTGTGTGTGTGTTGATCACTGCAGCCGTGGAGATATGCCTGCAGGTTTCACAGCTGTTGTTCTGGCAGGGTCTGGTGGAACTTTGAGTTGGTGTGTCCTGGTCTGTGGGGAGCTTGTTTGTGATGATAAGTTTGGAGAGATTGGGGGCTTGTTTGAAAGCCAGAAGAGGGGGCTAAGGAAAGATTTCTTTCAGGATGGGGTCTCCATTGAGTATGGGTTGTGGTAGTTTGATGATACCCAGTATGGGTTCCCAGTGCGTGTGGTGGAAGGTAGGTGACAACTACAGGTGTGTGGTTGGAGGAGGTTTTATTTCTGTATTGAAGCACGTTCTCTTGGGATATTTGGTGGCTTGTTGCATGATGATCAACTTCTCTTGTGGAGTGTTCTTGTTTAGTGAAGGCGGTTTTGAGTGTCTTAAGGTACATCTCGGACTTTCTCCTTGGAGTGCCTGGCTGTAGAGAACAGATTTCTTGGTGTGTTTAGAGTGGTTACTGGATCTATGAAAGCAGATGTGGTGATCATGGGTTTCCCTTATGTCATTGTCTGTAGAGTTCCACTGTTGAAGCTGATCGCAGTGTTCAGTAAGTTGATGCTGGTGTGACAGTGTTCTGGAGAGAGCTGAATGGAGAGGTGGCGGTTGTTGAAGGTGTGAAGGAAATCTATGAGGGAGTTTAGGTCCTCGGTCCAGAGGATGAAAATATCATTGATATCTCTTGGGTATACCATTAGTTTTGTGGAGCGTTTGTGTCAGTCAGAGTCCCCTGTTTGGAGTTCACCGCCCAACTGCATTCAGAGTTAAACAAACAGGGAGCAATCTTGCACTATCTGGAGAATGGACCAGAACCAGATGGCTTAATAGGTCTTTCCCATCTCTAATTTCGATTAATCCCTAAAGTGAGTAGATGTCAGTTGTAGAAAACGGAAGAGACATGAATTTGGCATTTCAAATTGGGATCAAGAAAAGGATTCAGGCTGAGCTTGGCTTTGTGCCAGGGAAAGAACGAGGAATAAAGCTAGCTCTGCTGGAAATGCAGTCAGACTGTAGATCACCACTGCACACTGCTTAATCTGCAGCTGTCCAACAATCCATTTCTAGGACTTTGTTGAAGCATGTCATTTAAGACCATGAGGAAATTAAAAGAGGAAGTCTGACCTCACGCCACAGTTCTTCTCCCAGTGTATTTATGCAAATTACTATAAGCATTTCTAATCTATGGCCAGGAAAATAACCTTAGAGAGAGTGCTTCCTTCCCCTCCCCCACACATGACATCAGTCTACCACAGGTAATACAATCTTATCACACGACAATACTGAGTGATGTCAATTCAGCTTCCGGGCTATTGTTCTGAAGTGTACCTACATTTTCATTTTTGAAGGAGGAAACTCCATCTTTATTATCTGAAAAGAATTATTTTCTAGCAGGAAGGTAAACTTTTAAAGTGTCATCGACATCAACACATTCTCCAGCAATGTACAATGGAATTTTACAGGAGGAAATAAAAACCAAGGAATATTTGGAAGTGTTTGTTTGAACAGCCATCAAGGTTTAGTAACTTAAAAAATATATAAAATTAAGCTCTGTCTATATTGTACTACCAGATTTTTAAGCCTCTTAGGGTATGTCTTCACTACCCGCCGATCTGGTGAGTAGTGATCGATCTATTGGCGATCGATTTATCGCGTCTCATCAAGATGCAATAAATCGATCGCCAAAGGCACTCCCAGCAACTCTGGAACTCCAGCTCACCAAAAGGCGCAAGCTGGAGTCGACGGGGGAACCCACTGCCAACCACTGCCACTCTGAGGATGGCAGGTAATTCAGCCTAAGATGAGCCGACTTCAGCTACGTTATTCACGTAGCGGAAGTTGCGTATCTTAGGTCGACCCCTCCCCCGCAGTGTAGGGCAAGCCCCAGCATGCTTTGGGAAATTAATGACTTCAAATTTGGTGATTTGCATGTGCAATTACCCAGTTTGGGCATAGGTGTGAAAGTCCGGTCCTTGCAGGGCTATTACAAATGTTAATGTGCCACTGAAATGGATGAGACAGCTTGCATCTCTTGGAGCATTTCAGGCCAAGATAGAACTACATCCATCATATCTGGAAGCTTTTCTTCAAAATCACAAAGGACAAACTAAAATTCAAACAAGCAGATGCTTTCATTCTGTAGAATCAGAATCTATCATGGAGACTGGTATTAATATATCTAGGAAACAGAACCTGTCTTGCGGGCTGGGTATTCGACCCTTTAGAGACACAGCCCTCTCTGCTGCGGGGGTACAAGTGAAAGTGTCTAGTCACGCTGCATCATTCTTTACAGTAATTTTATAAAAAGTGGCACACATTCTTTGAGTAATTCCAGCTTTTGAACGGCTACTAAGAGAAGAACGTACTCCCTTAAGTAAGTCACACAAGCCACTTGCTGATCCCAGCCTATGTTCACAGAAATCTTTCATTTTTATTGTGAAAGTGGTAGACAAGCCTGCATAAGTAGGAAGTCTTTACCAGGAGGCTAAATGTTAACAGAAGCTACAGTCAATAGAAGAGTTTTCACTGAAACCGCTGTAGAGTTCCATTAATTCTAAAAAACCATTTCTCTGCAGCAGCATTGCAGCAGTGTGCTAGCGAATGAACTTGACTGAGGCAGACTTACTAAAATGGACACTGACTAGCCAGTCTTCTGTGCCTAGGCTAAAATATAAAGTGTCAGAGAAAACAAATAGGAGCAAGGAAACACTTGATGAATATTCTACGCTTGCCAAAAATGTGAGATTTTTAAAATGGAGTGCTTAGAAGTTTTTAATCTAGCAGTGCTTTAACACAACAGTTAAGATTACTCCGCAAAAAGGACTGTTAGATGCAAACCCCAGCCCGTCATACAATTTTGTATATTCGGATGAAATCCTGCTACCGACTACAATAAAATATTGTGCTGCATTTCTGAGATAATACCAGCTGCTGTAATACACAGTATCTACCCAGAAAGGATACAAAAGCAATTGAAATCAAACAGCAATACAGAGTTGGTTCACCACGACTATTAGGAAAGATTATACTGATTGAGGAGCACTGAAAATTATGAACTCCTCTTGCTGAATGCCAGCTCTGACAGGTTGCAATCGGATACGTCTCACAGTGGTGAATCATGCTCCGTTTGCATTGATTTATTTTGAACCACTCCCTTCTGGGATCAGCCCTATTCTAAAACTTTCCAGTTTGCAAACTGTGGGTGACCAGATGCAAATGCACTGGTTGGTTCTAAACTCAAAGTTATACTATTCTGTAATCACCCACTCCAGAGAGTAACGGTCACAATACAAGTTATTTTCATCTCGGATCACAAACTAGCTCAAGATTTCCATAAACGTACAAACACTTTTTTTTTTTTGGAGTGATACTGAAAAGCTATCAGGGATTTTTTCTGAAGGGGATAATGTGGGAAGCTGAGTGGAAGACTTAATTTTTGGCCCTGCAGTACTGAGAAAATTGAAATGAGAAGCAAAAGGACAGCAGGAGAAATCTATGGCCAGCAGAATTAAGGACAATAAGGAGTTTTTAAAGATACTAGGAACTAAAACAATCTTGACAATGGTATTGGGTTATTACTAGATGGAAATGGCAAAATAGGCAGAAGTTAGGGTTTTCTGTTCTGTATTTGGAAAAAAACAGAGGATATAGTGATGTCATATATGACAACAATCTTTCCAGTCCATTAATATCTCAGCAGGATGTTAAACAGCAGCTACAAAAGTTAGAAATTTTTAAATCAGCAGGTCCAGATAAGCTGCATCCAAGAGTTTTAAAAGAGCTGGGTGGGGAACTTGTTGGACTGTTAATGTTGATTTTCAATAAGTCTGGAATCAGGGGAAGTTTCAAAAGACCAGAAGAAAGCTAATTAAAAAGAAAGTGAATGGGATAACCCTGTCTAATTATAGTCCTGTCAGCCTGATGTTGATCCCAGGAAAGATAATGGAGCAGGTGATACAGGACTTGATTAATAAAGAATTAAAGAAGGATAATATCATTCACGCCCGTCAACATGGGTTATGGAAAATGGATTTTGTCAAACTAACTTGATTTTTTTTTTTATGAGACTACAATTTTTGTCCATAATGGTAATAGTGCTGATACTTCCGTAAGGCATTTGACTTGGTAGTGGATGACATTTTAATTAAAAAAAAGAAAGGCATAAAATGAACATGGCATACATTACATGGATTAAAAGTTTGGTAACTGACAGGTCTCAAAATGTAATTGTAAATGGGGAATCATCATTGAACAGGTATTTCTACTGGGGTCCCGCAGGGATTGGTTCCTGGCCCTACGCTATTTAACATTTATATTAATGACCTGGAAGAAAAACTAATCATTGCTCAAGTCTGCAGATGACAGAAAAACTGGAGAACTAGTAAACAATGAAGAGGACAGATCACTGGCACAGCGTGATTTGGATTGCTTGATAAGATGGGCTCAAACAATATATGTTTTAATACAGTTAAGCTGTTAAATATAAATGTTGACATCTGAGAACAAAGACTGTAGGTGGGGTCGGCAACCTTTCAGAAGTGGCATGCCGAGTCTTCATTTATTCACTCTAATTTAAGGTTTCGCGTGCCAGTAATACATTTTACCGTTTTTAGAAGGTCTCTTTCTATAAGTCTAGAATATATCACTAAACTATTGTTGTATGTAAAGTAAATAAAGGTTTTTAAAATGTTTAAGAAGCTTCATTTTAAAATGAAATTAAAATTCAGACCTTATCAGTTTAATGTGTTCCTTGCCCTTGCTTTTCCTTGCTGAGTTTTCCAATGTCTGGCATGTATTTGGATACTTTAAGCTGCACACAGGCTTCTGAGTGATCAGTTATTAACTGGCTCCAAGAGGCATAGAGAACAGATTTCATGTGTGAAAATACCCGTTCATACAGGTATGTGGATCCAAATGCTGAAAGCATTGCCAGCGCAATATTCTTCAAAAAGTTAAGTTTCACTGGCAGGGACATCCAGCAGGTCAGAACAGAGGCCCCGTGATCTCTCTTGGGAGCTTCAAGTGCACTCTGCAGATCTCCAAACTTTGCCCACAATTCTGAGCTTTTTAACTGAATGAGCTGCATTTTGAAATCTTCAGCACCCATCCACTGAATTAGTATTGCTTTGGCTGAACTTTTCAGGTTTAATTAGAAAAGAAAGCATTAGGCCAAATCACTCAAAATCTTGAAATCTGTCAGAAAATTCAGATTCCACTTCTTGCATGTACATTCTAATCTCAACATCAAACGCAGTACGCTGTTCCATATGGTGTGATAGTGAGGTAAGCAGCAAATCAGGACTTAAAAATATCCCAGTACAGTGGTGCTGGAACAATTTTTAAGGTGAGGACGCTGAGCTGTGCCCCCTCGTGCCCCTGTCTGCATCCTTCACTGCCCCAGGCTGGGGCCAGTGAGCCACAGCTGGGGGCAGTGGCAGAGCTCCCCCGGACTGCTGGCCGGGACCTGGGGACAGCAGATGGAACTCCAACTAGCAGCGGGTCGGGACCAGTGGCCAGGACCCAGGCAGTGTGAGTGCCACTGAAAATCAGCTCATGTGCCGCCTTTGGCACGTATGCCGTAGGTTGGCCACCCCTGACGTAGGCCATAAGGGACTCTATACTGGGAAGCAGTGACTCTGACAAAGATTTGGGAGTTGTGGTGGGTACTCAGCTGAACACGAGTCCCAGTGTGACGCTGTGGCCAAAAGAGCTCTGGCAATCTTTGGATGCATAAAAAGGGGAATCTTGAGAAGGAGCAGAGAGGTGATTTTACCTCTGCATTTAGCACTGGTGTGACTGCTGGTGGTATCCTGTGTCCAATTCTGGTGCCCACAATTCAAGAAGGATGTTGATAAATTGGAGAGGGTTCAGAGAAAAGCCACAAGCCTGATTAAAGCATTAGAATAATTAAGCTCCTTAAGTCTACCTAGTTAGCTTAAATAAGAGAAGGTGAAGGGGTGACCTGATTACAATCTACAAGTACCTAAATGGGGAACAAATATTTAATAATGGGCTCTTCAGTCGAGCAGAGAAAGGTGTAACATGATCCTATGGCTGGAAGTTGAAGCTAGACAAATTCAGACTGGAAATAAGGTGTAAATATTTTAACGGTGAGAATTATTAACCATTGGAACAATTGACCAATGGTCATGGCAGATTCTCCATCAGTGGCAAGTTTTTCTAAAATTGATTTAAAACATCTAAATGCTCTGCTCTAGGAATGATTCTGAGGCAGTTCTCTGACCTGTGCTGTACAGGAGATCGGACTGGAGGATCACAATGGCCCTTTCTGGTACATTGGACTCTAAAGACATCATTCAATATTCGCTTTTACTATCCATTTTAGAAAAAGGGTTTAACTATCTCCAGTGGTAAAGACTGATGTAACGATTCCCAGCAGCATCCCCATTCTCATGTACTCCCTTTACTGCCAGGGGAGTCACTGCACCAGACTCCAATATACATGAACATTTGTTTTGACATTTCTGGCTATTTGATCTTCAAATCCTCTTCCATCCCTCTCAATTTCCACCCTGCATTCTGCTGGTCATAGTTTCTGTTCTGGTCTATTAACTTCCTTTGGGGAAACTCCTGTGTTAATGCACTGAATGTCATTTACTAGTAACTATAGTTATCCTTGGTACCTATGGCAAAGATCCTTAGTATTTCAATAGTTGCATCATGCTTTCTGGCATGGTCTCTGTGGAACTGGGCTTTCAGAGCTCTTTAGTCACTCATGAGCCAAGGAGAATTATTCACCTTCCAGCTGGAAACAGGAATCTGTTTATTATGCAACGTCCGGCTTCACTGTTGCAGTGCCTGCCAGAGTGCTACCTGATGATTGAGTGCATGAGGAATTTCATACGAGCTTGGAACGCCTATTGCTTTCAACATCAAAAAGCCACGTGCCAGAGGGAGGCATTGAATATCAGCAGCCAAGAACTACAAAAGAGGCTGGAATTGCCAATGGGTTGTGATTTAACACATTAGGGAAAGCACAAGAATCTATAAATAAACTAAGAAGACAGAATTACTTCCCCTCTGAGGGAGAGGCATGCAGGTTAAAGATGAAGCAATTGCTAAGATGTTACATATTAAACTTTGTAAATGGTTTATTCATAGAAAGGTAAAATCAGAACTCACTTCTATAAATAGCGCTGAGTTATCTGTATGCATTGGAGGTAGGGAGTCGGTGAGTTTTTATTGGGGCAGTATCTATAGACGCTAGGTGGAGTTTAAAAGGCTGGCAAAAATGTATAAATTGAGCAAATTTATATACATATGCTCATGTTTCAGATTACTACCACACTTGAAATGTGCGCTGCAAACAGCGGTATGTCAAAGCACATTAGTGTCCACATGGGATGTTACCGCACAGCAAGCTAGTGTGCTGTAGTCACACTCTGGCTAGCGGGGCCTTAATCTCCTTTGAATGAAAACAATACCTAGGATTTAAACTGCACCTTCCTTTATTTTATTTGCTTTCCTGCATTTCTCTTTCTACTGCCAATGAACCCAAACCCTCCTACATGTAACAGAGCGAGTGGATCAAGAGGATAGTCCAAACAGCAGGAACTGGGGATTTGACTGCTTACATAAGAGTACTTCTAACATGCAGGAGTCTTCAACTGGAGCACCATCTCCATTGGAAAGAAGATAAAGAGATTCTCAGACACCAGCTTATTGTTAAATATTCCTATTGCTTCACTCCATATATGTTACTTTATAAAACCGTTATCACCCTTCATTTGAGGAGTTGTGTCAGATTTTAAAGCATTCAATTTTACGTCTATTCCATGTGCAACAATGCTAGCTCTGTAAACAGCACAATAACCACTTCATTTTGGAGAAGTGATTTGGTTTTGGTTTTGGTTTTAAACCAACCTACAAAGAAAGCCAAAACAAGTTCCTGTTTGGTTTTCCCCATAACTTCTGGAGAGGTTGTTCGCTGGGAAAAATCAGATCCATAAAGCGTATAAAGATCAGGAAGCGTTACCACAAGACCATGAGCCTTACTTTTCCTGCTATGGTGACACTGTCCACTATTTGGACCCATGAACAGTTTTGAGGAGGAGGCAGTTAATTGAATTTAAGGCTGGTGAAGAGCGCCATAGTTATCCCTAGCAAGTTTTTGGGAAGCAGGGCTGTCCTACCCCTGACTTGGGGCAGAACTACCTCTAATGCCCCAGAAGGGAGTTTCGTCCCCATGGCGCTATTCAGTCTGTAGTCTCACATCTGTTGCCCATGGGCATTAGATCAGTCAAGACAAACGAGACCAACAATGGCATTTTAGAAGAGAGCGAATCAACTTGCATAACGAGTCAAACAATTATAGATGACAAGATCTTTGCCATTACTGACCTACCACGAATGCAAGCCAGTCGCCCAAGATGAACGAGTGGCAACTAAGGTAATTCAATTGCATATTTATATTCGCTACTTCTAACATCTGTGTTTTAACTGCAGTTTTTTACATTAATATAACCATACTGATAACACACCAGAACACTTAGTATTTATTAGGGATACTGGAAAGATTCTTAATAAAATGTTTTCCTGTTGGAAAATGGGATTTCATTTAAAAATACATCAACATTTTCTATCAGGAAAATCTAAAACTGTTTCACTTTGGGTTGGGTCGACATTAATCTCTGCACCGATTTGAACAAGGTGGGAGTTGTAGTTCTGGGTCACTTATGGTCTTTATTCACCCCTAGAGGCTCAGCCCCTCAGATGGACCAACTCCCATGATGCACTGCAGTCTCTATGTCCGAGGCACCATTGTGCATTGCAGGAGATGCAGTTCTGGGTCCCTCAGGCATCCATTTCCCCCATGGGCCTTGCTCCTTGACTACATCTCCTACCCATTTCCCAGATGTCAACATTTTTGAATTGAAGGTTTACTGAACTTTTAATTTTGCAAAAGGCTTTGATATTTTATTTTTTCCCTGACATAGGATGAAAACAGGCATTGCAATATCAGAATTTCCCAAGGGATGAAAATTCCACCCCCCTCCCATCAGCTCTAATGTTTACATAGTGCTTTACAATTAATCCAAACCACTTGTGAGTTATTGTAGGCAGTAATTTACTTGACAGATTGGGAAACAGGAACACAGGAATTCCCATGCAGGATCTAGTACTCTGTCTCTGACTGTGGCTGGCACTAGAGATTTCAGAGGAAGGTGCAAGAAACCCTGCAACTGGCAGATCTGGGTAACCAGCCTCCCCAGGGAAATCTCATCCTAATTCGTAACAGAGATTGGCTTAATCCCTGAAAATTGAGGCTTTACATGCCTTCCAATCCCCTTTATGTTTTTAGTATTAACTAGAGCAGTGGATATTTTTTGTTATCTATAAAAATGCCCAATCCATCCTGGATTCTTGCCAAGAGTCATTTGCCAAGGACACAGAAGGAGCCAATGTCAATGCTTCCATGTCCTGTGATCAGCCAGCCAGCCTTCCGAGAGGCACACTAAACTCTGTTGCCGTGGCTCTGAACTCCACAGCTCTACACAGTCTAGACTCCTCCCAGGTACACACCAAAGACACCTTGAACACCTCCACCCAGAAGTTCTCTTCTCTGTGTACAGCTAGCAATGGTGAATGCCCTTGAAGCTCTAATCCAAGCCTGCACAACATGCGGCCCACACAGAGTCACTACACGGCCCGCGTGAGGGTAAGTAGGGGTGGGGTTAGCCAAGCGGTGGGATGGGGAGAAGCGGAGGGGGGCAGGGCGAGGGCGGAGCTTTTCGGCCCGCAGCTGGTTTTTTTGCATTAATATGGTCCTTGCTGCTATCCGGGTTGTGCAGGCCTGCTCTAATCTGATGTTGCTTTAGCTCTGTTTACTGACTGGCAAAGCATATTCCCGATGGTCAGAGCACATCCCTCAGAACTACTGCTTTTCCTACTTAGGGCAGCAGACAATAGAGATCCACAGAGCACATATCTCCCTGTTTGGTGCATCTCTGGTTAATCCACAGTTAAAATAGTACCAAACAAAACCAAGCATCAATAACAGAGCACATACCTTGGCGGCTGCGGTGACCTAGGTTTTGGTTTTTCTTTTTCCTTTTCCCGTTCTCTCTCTCTGTCCCGGTCTCGCTCTCTGTCCCGGTCTCTGTGCTGTCTGTCTTTTTCATCCCTCTTCACTCGCTCCCTCTCTCTCTCCCACTCTTCTTTCCTTCGCTGGCGTTCCTTGTCACGCTCCCGTTCCCGCTCTCGTTCTCTCTCTCTCTGTCGTCGCTCCCGCTCCCGTTCTCTCTCTCGTTCCCGTTCTCGCTCCCGCTGTCGGTTCTCTCTTTCCCTTTCCCGTTCTCTCTCTCTTTCCTTGTATAAACAAAAACAAAAGACACTTTTACATCACTTCCATGGTTACATCTCCTCACTAATAAAAGTGTGAGGCTTTGAAGTCTCAAATTGGAAACAATTATACTAGCTCGCCAAAGTTACAGGAGGGCATCAGGGGGACAAATGGAGTTTGTGTTTGCATAATGCTTCAGAATTACTTAGCAGCTGTATAAAGACATAAACACAGCATCATCTAACTTCACTAAAGGCAACACAGTCATCGAAGACAAACATGGTTCATTATCTAAAAGGCTTCCCTTTAGAGGAAAGTAACATGCATGTGGCTGTTGACCTATCCTACTTTGACCCATTAGCAATTCCTGAATTTTGCACATAAGGATAATATAAATAACCGGATGATATAGTACCAAAAATTGCACTGAGGACTGGCCACTTTAGCACTTCCCAGACATTCAGATTAGAAAAGTGTTATTTAAGTTTACTGGGGAAAAAAAACACACAGCTGTTGCTGTTCTGCATAACAAACACAGCTGAAAAGCTTAGTGTCGGGCAGAATTAGCTCTCATTCCCAATGTGTCCCAGGGCACTGCAGTCTGTGACGTGGCAACAAATGCCAATATTGCCTTTGGAATAAGGAATGGAAATACGAACGTTTTCAATGAAAACCTGCTGAGCGTTCATTCTACAAGCAAGTAGGGTGCAACAGTGCAACAAGGAGATATACTCTGGATTCTAGCAGCAGACCAGTCAAAGCTGCTGCCTCTCTCATCTCAATGAGAAGTGACCACTGTACGCAATGCTCAATTACAGTAATGGGCACTGCGTTTCTTAAATACCCATTTATCCTGGTGAGAGTCTACTTGGGCGCATTACACACACCCCCAAATCCAGCCTCCTTGTTCTGTCCCAGTAGATAATGCTCATGCAGACTGGTCTTCATTCAAATGCCTCCTTTGGGCTTCTTTGCAAGGCCTCCAAACACTACCCCCATCTGTCAAATGCCTTCTCCACCTTCAGATGTAAGTGACAAAGGGTACCAAACACACCTTCAGCTGGGTTATGCCACTGAGTTCTGCCTTATGAAAAAGACAGAGTGTGAACTCAGCAGGACAGGGCCAGTATATCTGTTCTGTACAGTGCTCTGCACATTGCCCAAACTTAAATAAATAATGAATGATTGAATCGTTTTAGAGATCAAGGAAAAGTCTTGTCTACACAGTCTGCCAAAAGAGGAAAAAAATCTAATGCCAACATACGTCCTTTCTGGTAATTTAAAACAAACTTATGTGAAGTACTTGGAGGAAGAGAGTGCGCAGAGCTTAGGAAAGGGTGCATGTTACCTTACTTACTCTGTAGTTACGATATGGGTCTGGGTCTGTGTATTGCACCCTAAAGTTCTCATATTGTCCACCACGCCAGAACCGTTCTATTTCATAATCATAATAGGGATCTGTATAGGAATCAAGCCTATATTGAGAAAGGGGAGAAGATTAAACAGGTAAATATTTGCACATTAGAAAAACTGTTGCATTTATAAACGAAAATGCTAAGCATACTGATGAGAAAAATATCCAGAGATTAATTACTATATAAAATGGTTCACTTATAGGTACCTGGGGAGATGTTCAGAAAGCCTCTAAATATTACAATAAAACAAAGCTTAGAAAAGCATATTCTCATAAACATACAGAACTCTACAGGTCAAATTCTGCTCTCAGTTCAACGGGGGTGAATCTAGGGTAACTTCATTTGATTTCTACAGAGGTTACTTTGTATATATTTACGAATGTGTAACAGAGCACACTACCCCTCGCCCCCTACTTAGAGTTTAGGGTATTTTCTTCTCAGTGCACATGTACAGCTCTCCTCAAGGGAGGTTACCCCTGGATATGGAAAGTAGAACAGACTCTGGAGTCCCCTACTGCTGATATGCATAGGACACTTGTGACCGTACTAGGAATGAGCATGGTGGTAGAGCTTTCTAGAGAAAAATATGCCACATGCAGACAGTTTTATTATGGGGCAAAGAATCTAAAAGCCACCAGTCCTCTAGTATGCAAACCTTCCTCTGTTAGAACAGCTTTACTAATACTAGCTGGTATCTTTATGGCATACACCCAATAATAACTAACCCTTGCAAATCAGAAGGCAGGTAGCAAGTATGATACTCATTTTACAGATGAGAAAATGGGTACAGAGTTTACTCCAGGGGGAATTCTACGCCACTATGGATGTGCAGAATTCATATTCCGCATCACATTTTCTTTTTAGAAAACATTCTGCCGGGGAGCTGCTGCAATTACACCTTTCAGACACCAGGGGCTGCTGTGGAACCAGAAGAAAGGGCCACTGACTCAGGGCTGGAGCAGCCAGCCATGGAGAGAGAGGAGACGCTGCTTTCCTCACAGCACCCTGCCTGTGAGGCCAGGTGAGGTGGCACGGGATATTGGGTTGGGGGTGGGTGGGGGATAGACAGTGCAGGGCACACAGGACTGCTGGAGGTCATGTCGATTGGAGTTCAGAAGGGAGCAGGGGAGACAGATTAGGGCAGGGGCACAGGAGCTAGTAGGGTAACAGCATTGAGCCAGGGACTGAACAGAAATGGGCGTGCACGGTCACATAGTAAAAGGGAAAAGGAATGGCTGAGTGGGAGTGCATGGGGACGGGGCAGATGTGCCTGACTGAATAGGAGAGGCCAGGGCTCAGCATGGGGGAGGCTTCCCAACTCCCTAACAATTCCTCCTGCTCTGTCCCCTTTCTCCCAGCCACACCCAACAACAGTCCAAGTTCACTCCCAGACTCCTGCCCAGCAATTACTTCCCTCTCCCTCAGCTTCTCCATTACTCCAACTCCTCCTAGCCTTGCACTGCTTCTGGGTGGGGTACAGGAAATACAGATCTGTATTGTATTTTAAATGATTTACTACTAAAAGTTCTGTTATAATATGTCTAGTAAGGAATCTATTTGTCAAAAAATATTTCTTGAATTTTTTTGCCGTTACAGACATATATGCTGCCAGGTATTTTGCAATAAATTACAAAAATAATTGAAATGGATGTGATAATATTGTGTTATTTTGGCAAATAGGATATGCAGAATTCTTAAATATTATGCACCAAATTTTAAATTTCTTAGTGCCAAATTCCCCCAGGCGTAAGGGTTCAAGTAACTTCCAAGGCTACAGGAGTCAATGGCAAAGCCAAGATTAGAAATCAAGAGCTCCTGTCTTCCAATCCCATACTCAGTTCAGTAGTCCGGATTGAAAGATAGGAAGGGTAACATCACCATCCCCACCCCTCTGTACAATAGAAGTGGCCAAAAAGCAAGGGCAGAGTGAGATCTGAGTGCTGTCCTGGGAGCCAAGTTATTACATGTATTTATTTTAACACTTTTACATAGCTTAAGATTTCAACTTTTCTGCCTGAAGATGCTGATGACTTATAATACAGCTCCAAATTACAGGTACCAGGTACTGAATTCAGTTCTAGATTCTTGCACCGCTGGCAGAGAACAAGTTCAGTGACTTGTCGTGTTCAGAAACAAAAACAGAAAGGAATTTTAAACTACACCAAGGGAGAGATTGACTTTTGAACCCAGCCTCACCCCAATGTTCTTCACCCCCTTCCCTGTAAGGTATTTATAGAAACATACATCACTAGTTTGCCTCCTAGGTATATTTATAAAACTAAGGATATAACTTCAAATTTTATAATCAGCAGCCAACAAGTGGCAGTATGCAAAAATGAAAATATATACGAACAATTGATCAGCTTCAGCCAACCTTGTGACAACTGTCTGTAGCCTAGGAAATTTAAAAAAGTGAAAAAGAAGAAAATTAAAGGAATATTTTCATTTTCTTACAGAAAATGTTGGAACAGCATTGAAATCAGAAAAAAAACCACTTACCCATAGTTAACATTTTCTTTGACGTCCACCTCACTATAATTTTTCAAAAAAGAAAAAAAAAATAATCATGAACTATGTAGCCATCTTTGTATATCACAAAACAAATCAAGCTATCAACATTCCTGCAGAACTTCTATGTTAATTTTCTTAAATTACTTTCTAGCCCATATGACTTCAAAAAAACCCAGAAAACCAGCTCCTAAAGGTGACTGGTGTTGTATTGTCTGCTGAAATCTAGCCAGATAGAGAGCTGTGAACGGCTTCCAATCCCCAAAGTAGGGTGTTGACTGATGCTTCCAGCACTTAGTTTTACCTCACAAAAATCCTGCAGGTTTGATGTTTCAGACATTTCCCATTGCCCAAAACATTCCCACTCTACAAGCCCTGACTGCATGTAGGTTGAGTCTTCTGGTTGGTGACCTATCAAATGAGTAATCAAGGGCTGGCTAAGATGTCAGAGGTTGATCTAGTGCCATGGCAACCATGAGTGCTGCCCTTAGACTTACAGTGTAAGCATTAACCCAGTCATGATAGTGTATCTGCTGCTCTGATGATGCAGGGTACTGGTGTGTACACACACACATGATATTCAACTTTTTAGTGTAGGTTTGAGTTGTGTAAATGCCAAAAGGAACACAAATCACTAGCCCAAAGTAACATGACAAATGCAACATACAAGACAATCAAATTTGCATATCAGGCTCTGAAGAAACAAGAGCGAAGTACTCTGAAGGAATAAAGCTAAAAAAGCATAGAAGGAAAATTAGTTTTGAACTAGGACCAAGCTGAGGCATGCCAAGTAACAGTAAGGCCTATGTTTTTTGCTGGCATGCTTCTGATATTGTTACATATATTTGGCTAATCTTCAGAGAGCTGTGCATTTCTACACAACTGGAATAAAAAGTTAACTGCAGACAGACACGCGGGGATTACTTTCCACTTATCCACTCCAAAAAGCAAGGATGCAAGCACAAAGCCACATCTTACGCAGGATCTCGGACATCTCTAGTGATGCGATAATTCCAGTCCCGGAAAAATTCATTTTCTTTGTCGAATTCACGTTCATCTTCTCCAATGGTCACCGTAAACCGCTTCTCCTCAAAATCAGGCTCTTGTTCTTTTCTTATTGTTGCCTTTTTTAATACCTGTCACAAGGCACAATAAAAAGCTTTTTAGGAAGCAACAATTTTGAGGCATGGAGGGCAAAGTTCAGTTTACTAATGGCACATCAGCCCTAGTGAGGGACCTGATTCCCAATTAACCTGTCCCTCTCCTGTTCAATTCTCATGAACAGTTTGGGTTTGGATATCTACTGGAAACAACACATGTAATATTTCCTGTTAGCTCACAAAGATGAATCAGACAGCCAAATTGGTGGGATCACTAAAAGGCTCTCAAGAAAGTTAAACCCACAGCTTCTTAGCCGAACAAAACAGGGTTTAGCCTGCAAGCACCACAGCAGAGAAACAGCAGAGAAGTAATGGCACACTGTACCAGCTTGAAAATAGTTCTGCTGTATCGGCAGGTTGAGTATGAGGTCCCTGGCCCTGCTCAGGAGCAATCTCGACTGGCTAGTGCTGATGAGAGAGAGCTGGAAACGAGCTCCTCTTGACCAGAGGATTGCCATGTTATACAAACACAAAGATGACCCATGGGTTAAACACACAACAGACACTCTCTCCCCGCCACCCCCCAAGGAAAAAGGACAAAGTTACACCCCCCCCCCAAAAAGGCTCAAGGTTAGTATCACAAAAACATCTAACAAATCAGACCGAAAGTAGTGGCTACGCCCTCTGACTCCTCTTAACTGTCTCTACCAAGCAGAGAGGAGACCACTAAAAGAGTGAAAGTCCTTCCCAGAGGCTTTGACTACATTGTCTTTCTGCCACCAATTATACACACAGGCTGACTTTGAGCTAAAGAAGTTTGTGTATTTCTTAAAGAACCCTTTACCTCTTTAGCATGTCGGAGTCCTCTCTCCCAGGCACTTTCTGTTGGTGGGTCTGGAGGGGGTGGGGGCAAAATTTCATCAACGACAGGCGCACCCTGTTAGAAAAATGAGAAGGGAAAAAAGGACACAGGCTGATATTAGAACTAGCTGGAAAATTGTGCTTTGTGAACGTTAGCAAATATCAAGGTGAAATATTAGTAAGGCACAAGCAGGGTGGCACACTTGAAAAGTTACTGCCATTTGCTAGAGGTTGTAAAAAGCACCTTAAGACTTATGCATCCCAGAAGAACATTTGATTTTGCTCAGTTAAAGGCCCAAACAAAACAAATCCTTCATCGCCTGCCATGTATCTGCAGATCTAAACAAACAAAAAACGCAGAAATCGCAAATGCAAACCGATTTGTTCATACCCAAGGGTTCGCTGGCATCAGTGGGTGAGGGCCAATTGGAGGAGCGCCATTAGGTGAGAAAGGGTCTGGTTTGGAGATCAAGGAGTAGTTCCCTTTGTCGTTCACACCAGGATGGATAAACCTACAGTTCATTCCCCAAGTACAGTGACCTGTTAAAAAGCATAGAAATCTAATTAAAATGCTGTACAGTTATAGCGGTGGTTGTGTGATGCGGATACCTGTCAAACACCTGGAAGCTCTGGTATCTTGTTCAGCTCCAGAATTATCTGAAGCCTTCCAGGAGAGAACATCTCTGATTTTCAGAGACATGACCTTTCTGCTCCCACCTTCGTCCGCAGTCACATACTTTCAAGACACCCCACTAGGCTTTTTAGCCTGGGCTTTCCTTGAGAGATGAATTCAGTTGGGAGCATGGATGAGTGAAAACCTGAGACACTCTGATAGGGTAGGGCTGTCTGTTTGGGTAGTGATCCAGAGAGTTTTGTATGCACGGCTATAAGTAAAAAGTGCTTAGAGCATAGTTAGGAACTTTTATAGCTCAAAACTAAATAACCCAGCAAGAAGTTTAAAGGCATCAGTCTGAGTTAAATACACAATCTGGTGGTGGGGAGGAAAAATATAACCCAAGCTCCTCAGACAGCTGATTCTGCACAGGAGCAGAAGAAACATTCTCAGGGGGCCAGAAACAAAGTTTAACATCAGCTCCTCTGAACGTCCACTGATGATGTTGCAGTGGGTTAGCTGAAGTTATCGTACCCATGGGGAACTCAGGTGTTTATAATGGGACATGGATATGGGCTAGGTCCTGGTCTGAATTTAGCTCGGGTTCATAGGTAACAGAACTTGCTTTTCCCTTTCACTGCTCACGTGAAATCATTTGATGGACTTTAGTAGAGATCCTGACAGGTGTCTGCATCACACAACCACCACTATAACTGCAAACTTGATTGGAAGTCTCAGCATCAGCAATCAAAAGTTAATGGGACAGAAATTTAACCACATTCCCACCCCCTAAAGGTGGTCTCTCCAAGTCAGTGGTTCTCAAACCAGGACTCGCGACTGGGCGATTCCCGGGGGGTCGTGACCCGCTGACGCTGTCGGCAGCAACCCGAAACACGGGGCTGTGTCCACTGAAAAGCCACCAAAGTGAAAGCTTCCGCTTTTGGTGGCATTTCGACAGGCACAGACACAAGCGGTCGCGGTCAGGAAAAGTCTGAGAACCGCTGCTCCAAGTCGAACTGAAGATACATTGGCAGGACAACACACAAAGGAAAGTTACATTGACACTGTCTGTGTTATATCAGTTCTGTGCTAACGGGGCATTCAATCTCCAATGCTGTCCACTGCCAAGACACTAAGTTAACGGTGAGCTTTTATATGCATCAAAGATAACACTGAGTAAGTTAACCTGAGTCATTTGGTACCTTCATGTTTTCTAAGAGGGTTAGTGTGCCCCCTTCAGGAACTTTATAAAACTGACTTCACTCATTAGGAAAGGGTAATATATTTGAATATTTCTAGTAGGGCTGTCAAGCGAAAATTAATTGTGATTAATCGCACGGATAAATGGAATACCATTTATTTAAATATTTTGGATGTTTTCTAGATTTTCAAAAATATTGATTTCAATTCCAACACAAAATGCAAAGTGTACAGTGCTCACTTTATATTTATTTTTGCACTGTATTTGCACTGTAAAAACACTTTTATTTTTCAATTCACCTAATACAAGTACTGTAGTGCAATCTTTTTATATTGAAAGTTGAAGTTACAAATGTAGAATTATACAAAATAAACTGCATTCAAAAATAAAAATGTAAAATTTTAGAGCCAGCAAGTCCACTCAGTCCTACCTCTTGTATAACCAACTACTCAAACAAGTTTGTTTACACTTGCAGGAGAATAATGTTGCCTGCTTCTTGTTTACGTCTCCTGAAAGTGAGAAAAGGTGTTCTCATGGCACTGTTGTAACTGGCGTTGCAAGATATTTATGTGCCAGATGTGCTAAAGATTCACATGTCCCTTCATGCTTCAGCCACCATTCCAGGAGATATGCGTCCATGTGACGATAGGTTCTGCTTGATAACAATCCAAAGCAGAGCGGACTAACATGTTCATTTTCATCATCTGAGTCAGAAACCACCAGCAGGAGGTTGATTTTCTTTTTTGGTGGTTCGGGTTCTGTCGTTTCCACATCAGAGTGTTGCTCTTTTAAGACTTCTGAAAGCATGCTCCACAACTCGTCCTTCTCAGATTTTTGGACAGCACTTCAGATTCTTAAACCTTGCGTTGAGTGCTGTAGCTATCTTTAGAAATCTCACATTGGCTTTTGTCAAATCTGCAGTTAAAGCGTTCTTAAAAGGAACAACGTGCTAGGTCATCATCCAAGACTGCTATAACATGAAATATACGGCAGAGTGCCAGTACAACAGAGCAGGAGACATACAATTCTCTCCCAAGGAGTTCAGTTACAAATTTAATTAACGCTTTTGCTTTTTAAAAAAAACAACAAACAAACAAAAAACATCATCAGCATGGAAGCACGATTTCCGGAATGGTGACCAAAGCATGAAGGGACAAAAGAATGTTTAGCATATTTGGCACATAAATACCTTGCAATGCTAATCTCAGGTGTTGTGTGGAACAAAGGCAAGAAAATTTGTTTCTTAAAAATATGGTTTTTCACTCAATAGCATTCCTCTTTAATAACCAGTCCATAAAGACCTAAGTAAGTAAAATTCATCTATTCACGTCTGAATATTGGTGACATAGCAGAATTTTTGGATGCCTTCAATCTATAGCTAGCTTTGAACAGTCAGCGGCTGACCTACAATTGATCTGCCACAAATCATTTATCCATCTACTCGCTGGTTGTCCTCTACTACAATCACCTGCCACTTTTGAGGTTATTTCCATCTCTGTGCCTGATGGGACCAACATGCATAAGTTTGTGCCTATGGATTTCCGACAGCAGGGTCTGATTGTCTCCAATAATATTTCTAACAAGAATTTGTCTTCCCCTCACCCCTCCAGGAGATATGCACAAGTTTTTGCCAGCAACACAGCTCAAAGGCTTGAATTTTCTTCTTGTCAGCAGCATTAGTTTCCCACAATTCACATCCATATGCCACTATGGAAAAAATTAAGCTGTTCACCAATCAAACCTTTGTACTTGTTGAGACACCACAGTGTTTCCAAACTTTTGTAAGGGAGGCCCCATTGCTTATGAGCCATTCCTAGTCATGTTCTGATTTCTTCGGAACAGCCTCCTTGGTTGGTATGTATGAGCCCAGATAATTAATCTACTAATGCCTCTACAACTTCCATTTTTGTTAATCCTGTCAATGTGCCTGCATTTCATTTTCACCTCATTCAAGGATACTCCACAGAAAAACAGATGCCAACATCTGTTGCCTTCCCTCAGTGGCTGTCGCAAAGAGCCCTGTGGCATCAGCTATCCGAGGCTGGTTAAGAGGTGTCTGCTAATGAAATCCCAGCTCCTTCCACTTGGTCGAAACCTTCCAGGGCTTGTCTCATAACTAATTCTGCATACATGTTGAAAAGGCTTTGTGACAGAATAAGCCCTTGTCTCACCCAGTGGAAAACCAGTCACTATCACCTGGAGATTTGCGATGAGTTCATTGAGATGTTTTGGAATCCCCATGTCCTGTATCCTGTCTTCCGACAGCGGCCAATGCCAGGTGCTCCAGAGGGAATGAACAGAACAGGCAATCATCATGTGATTCATCCCGACAGCTATTCCCAGCTTTTGGCAAATAGAGGCCAGGAACACCATCCCTACCCATCCTGGCTAATAGCCACTGATGGACTTATCATCCATGAACGTATCTAGTTCTTTTTTAATCCTGTTATATCATAGCCTTCACAACGTCCTCTGGCAAAGAGTTCCACAGACTCTGCGTTGTAGGAAAAAATATTTCCTTTTGTTCTAAACCTGCTGCCTATACATTTCATTTGGTGACCCCTAGTTCTTGTGTTACGAGAAGGACTAAATAACACTTCCTTATTTACTTTCTCCGCACCAGTCATGATTTTATAGTCCTCTATCATATCCCCTCCTTAGTTGTCTCTTTTCCAAGCTGAAAAGTCCCAGGCTTATTAATCGCTCCTCAAAAGGAAGCTGCTCCTTTTTGTTACCCTTTTCTGGACCTTTTCCAATTCCAGATCTTTTTTGAGATGGGGTGACCACATCTGCATGCAGTATTCAAGGTGTGGGTGTACCATGGATTTATATAGAGACAATATGATATTTTCTGTTTTATTATCTATCCCTTTCTTAATGATTCCCAACATTGTTCACTTTTTTGACTGTCGCTGCACACTGAGTGGATGTTTTCAGAGAACTGTTCACAATGACTCCAAGATCTCTTTCTTGAGGGGGAATTTAGACACTATAATTTTATATGTGATGCTCGTGATCTGATCATGTGTGCCTCATCCCTCTCTGAAACCCGCTTGTTATGGTGGTTTCTGTTTCTATCATTCTTTCAAGCAATCCTGGATTTCACACAGCAGAATCTTGTGTGCGATAATAGGATCATTACTAACTCTGTTGTCTCCTTTCTCTGATAAAGGCAGAAAGATTTAATTCATCCAGTCATCTGGTCAGTTTCTAATCATCCATACATCATTATAATAGCACATACCACTTCCTGCTGCAGCATTAACAGCTCCACACTCTCCTTTCTGTGGTCCTGTATTTTATGGGGCTCTGATGAGGCATACAGATGAGCACAGTAATCCCTCCAATGGCGTTTAGTGTCATCACCTTCTGTGAGGACTCAGCCATTAAGATCTGTATCATGAAGACCATAAAGACCTAAAACTTCATTAACCCAGATTGTATTGTATCACATACTTCAATAGGTCTCACATTTTTAATTTTCTATACTAAGGGGAAAAAGTTTCTCTTCCTAGCCTATGCTAGTAGCCTACTCAGTCTGAATCCAGTGTTCTGTGTTGAAAGGGACACCACCATTCCTCACCTAATCAATCAGTCCTGATGCTACATCTGCCTTTAACACTGTGCCTCTTTGGAACTGTTTATGGACAGTTTCTAAAAATGTTCTGCATCTCAAAGCAGCACGTTTACATGCATCGCACTGCTTGCTAGAAAAGGCAGACAGATGCAATACAGAGTAGATCTGTGTTGGTGGAGCTGAGAGGAAAGGAACATGACACACCAAGTTAACATTTATATGGAAATGTAACAGTATTTCTAGCCTTGTCTTCAATAAAAGAACACCCCAATAAATGTCCCGCAAAGGAAGAAGTGGAATCCTATTGTTTGGGATTTACAGGAGTAACCTGGATGCTGGGCTGCAGGGAACAATTCTGCCCTTGCAGGGCATGAACTGGACAAGAACGCATGAGTATTTTCCGTCTCTAATTTGTACAATGTAAAATTTTTAAAACATTTTCAGCACTATTTGATTAGTAAGAGGACATCTGAAGAGATTTTTATGTCAAGATGTGGTTAGTCATCCTTTATTGGAGGCATTCTGCACTTCGGACAGAACAATTGTTACATATTTTGCATGCTGGCCCTGTATAAAATCAGCACTTGGCCACCATGGAAAAGAAAGGTGATATTGAGTGACATTTGGGACAGCATGCCTCACGTGAGAGCTGATAACAGTTGCACAACTGAACAAGTCAAGCACTCTGTGGCTTCTTTCGCTCCCTCGGCTACAGTATACTGTTACCTTTCATGAAGAATCGGCAGGTGGGACGCGGCCTCACTTTCCTATCACTGGGATCTTTAACTTCTCCCTCCTCCAGATCATCATCCTGCAAGGCACAGAAGGACAGATGCTTAAAAGAGTCAAGTCATCATGAAAACCACAGACTCTTTCACAGTAAAATCAAGGCCAGCAACTCCGAAGTTACTGGGAATGTGTGTCCCGGGGCAACTGCGAACATAACAGTGTGATACGCACTGTGGACCTTCCCATACCTAAGAAAGGGTAGGGAGGATATTACTTCTAGTGATCCAGGGAAGACTGGAAATCCTGTAAGGATCAAGAGCTTCTTAGTACCTAGACAAGGCTTCAGATTCTAAGCTGCACCCATTTTCCATGTTTCCAAATTGTTTTAGTTAAACTGGGGCAAACCCAAATGGACAGACTGAAATCCACTGAACCATATCCTACTGATTTATCTTGAGTCCCTCCTTTGGTTTATCAATTTAAAAATGCATGTTTAATTACAATGCTGTGACTCTTGCAGACAGACCAACCTGAAAGAGTGACTGATAAGGAGATGTTGGGAACCTACGTATTAAGTTCTGGAGGACAATTGCTGTTATAACACTCATTTGAATATGCCTCTACCGTGTGTCATGACGGAATCTCACGAACAGCATTTCTGGGAGGAAGTGAAGTCTGTTTTCATAGTCCCTCATTGCAGCAGTTAAATCACAGTCCCTTCTCCACCATTCCTACCCCTTGATTTTTTAACTCTGTTCGGGAGTTCAGCGTCGAGTCAAAGCAGCATGGCTTATAAGGGAACTCAGCATAAACAGAGTCATGACGCAGCACAGGGAGAACCTTAGGAAGACGGACTGCGTAGATGCTCTCTAGGTTGCTTTCAAGATTAGACATCCTGGCAGATTAGACATCAAAATATGATATATAGAAAGAAATGTATGTCCACAGAATAAAACAAGCGTAGCTTCTCAGAGCAGGCCTTTGCTTTTGCTCTCAAAGGAAACCCTTTTGGAAAAAACTTTTAGGCGCTTGGATTTGTCAGGTCAAAGGGAGGGTTTTTTTTAAAAAGGGTCCAGTGGAGAGAAAAACATGCATGTGACAAGTGACATCAAAGGCACTAGGGGCAAGAACAACAGTTGTTCCGACTAAGGGTATGTCTACAACGTAGCTGAGGGCATGCTTCCCAGCTTGGGCAGATGGACATGTGCTCGCTCTCCTCAAGGAAGCCTGCTAAAAATAGCAGCGTAGCCAGCAGTTGCATGGGCAGCGGCTCAGGGTAGCCACCTGCCCACAAACACGTCTGGACATCCTGGGTACAGTCTCCAGCAACAAGCCCAAGCTGCTGCCCATGCGATCCCTGGCTACACTGCTATTTTTAGCAGGATAGCTCAAGCAGAGCTAGTGTGCATCTGTCTACCCATTCTGGGAAGCACAGCCCCAGCTGCAGTGTAGATGTACCCAAAAAGGTGTGGGAACCTTACCCTGTCTCTCTTAGCTTCTCTACCTCAGAGATGCAAATATTTCCATACCGTGAAACACATCTTAGAGAGAGCATCTTGAGGGCTCCTTCCCTCTCACTGCCAATCAGGACATCCCTGTAGCAACTACAGTGATAACATCCATGGAAAAGTTATACGAGGAAAGTGTTCTATGTATTAGCAATATAACAATGGGAAACTGGGAGAAATGTCCACTTGGCTCTGGATAAACCAGCTCTCTAGGGACCCATTGTTTAATCTCTCTTGCATCATATTCCTGCCGAGATTCTCTCGGGCCGAAGCTCCTTTTTAAAAATGCTTGCAAATGGTGTATACTTTGAAATCTTGTGCTAGCTTCTCTTCCCCACCAAGCTAAAAATGTCTGCAAACAGCATAAACTGCAGACTAATTAAAAATCCCCCCGCCCCCTCCCAAAAAGATGGGTCTTGCATTCAGCATGTGATTGGTATAGCCAGCTTAATGCAGCTCCCTTCAATAGAACTGCGTGAAATCTTTGCAAACCTGGTGCTTGAACAGAAGAGAGAGTATTTCATTCTGTGTGGTCTAACCAGAATCAGACAGCTGGGATCTGCATTAAAAGGTAATGTATGAAAGCCATTCAGAGTTCAAATTCATCTTGCATATTAGTGTGGACAGTGATCCCAGAAATCTCTAGCAATCGGGAGGAACGCCAGGGGAGCGCAGAGACATGCTAGCAGCAACCAGCCATTTCTGGGAGCCGTGTGGGGTCATGGCAGGCAGGCAGCCTGTCTGAGTACTCCGCTGCGCCACGGGACTTTTAGCCACCTGGAGATCCTGTGGGGGCAGCCAAAGAGCCTGGCAGGCCAGAGAGAAATGTTAGATCGGCGGGCTGGATCTGGCCAGTCGTATTTTGACCATCCTATGTCTAACCTGGACTGAAACTGAGTCAGCACGACTGAGTCATTTTAAAATATAGAATGTATTTTATCAGATCACGTTCCACTGTGACAAAACATAAGAGGAAACGTGTGATCCTGACCACTGAGTTAGCCAAAGCTCTACATGATTAAACCAATAAAGAATAGTCAAGGTATTTGTCAGAGGATTGCTGATTGGAGTGTGAATAGTTTTGTTCAGACCTCCGGGCTAAGAATTGAGCCATTCAAAGGATCAAAACAAACATGAAGACAGCGGGAAAGATCAATTTTGTTACCTGTATTCTACCTACAAGATTTAGGACACGTTTCTACTTGATTAAAAAAAGGACTTGGTCTCTTTGAGAAGCCCTAATAAGCTAAATCCTCTGTCATTTGTCCAAGTTTCCTGAACACTTTATCCCAATGGGGTAGTTCAGCCAGACCTGAATGCACCATTTGGGTTCTATGCTAACTTCAGCTAATGCTGGTCTACTACAATTTCCACTCAGATCTGATCCTCTTTTTAGAGAACGTCACTGCCAGCTGCAGCCCAACTGAAAAACAAACTGAAATGACAGACCGTTATTTCATATGTTTCCTCCAGTTAACTCTCTCTCCCTGAGACGTCAGTGGAGAACTGCCTACTTTTCTACCCTGACCTCCTAGCTCTCAGGTTTGGGTAATCTTCCTTGGCTGAGTAGGACCAGAAATGACTCCTTTCTAAACCTACTGCTTCCCTGCTTGATTACTGAGAGGTGCTGCAGCAAAAAACTTTCCGTGCCCGGTTGCACCTCTTGCAAGAGGAACAAGAAACAGAAATAGCACTTGGGTCTCTGACATAGAGAAATTAATGCTAACCGAGCTGAGCATTAATTTCTCTGATTAATTAATTAATTTAGCTGAGAGCATAAGACAGCATTTATAGTTTAAATGCTGTCTTATGCTCTCAGTAGTCAGAGTGAAGTGTGGTCTAAACACAAGCCTGGGCGCCCATAGGAAGGGTTCTAGTCCCTGATTGGTGGTACGGAGAAAGACATTTCACCACAAACTCATTCTCCTCCATCTGTAAAATGGCACTAATATTACATACCGTGACTGAAGAGTGCTGCTATACTGCAACCTGGGCACAATGTACTAAGTAAGCACTATTGACCACAATTCCTAATGGGTTCGGTCACTTTGCCTTTCTGAGTACAAACTCATATCCATCACCACGGGAAGTGTGCATCACCAAAGCAGCAGACAACAACTTACTTCTATGGTCAGCTCTTTTTGTTATGTTGTTTGCACAGTGCCTAGCACAATGGAGTCCTGATCTATGACTAGGGTTTTAAGGCACTACTGCAAAACAAATAATACAATCTGCTTTAAGCACGTGGGTTTGCTACACATGCCAGACATCCCATCTGCGGGAGCCATTACAGCCTGGTAGGTTAACAATGTACACGTGATGGCATAACTTGTAAACACCTAGCATGTGGCTGGCTAGGTGCTAGCATTACCCCAAAATCTTTGTGAGCAAAGGTGGAAATCTGAAGCTCTGGAGACCTGTGGACTGATCAGGACCAAGTTTACTTGAGACATCTTTACAGATGTTGTACGCAACAACTTTTTCCAGAGTACCCAGCAACTGACGTCACAATTAAGGATAGTTTGAGAGCCTACAGTAGTTAGAGGCCACAAATTAGGACCGCCTCCCACCCCACCCCAAAAAAAGCTACTGTAGATATTCGCATAAAATATGACAGATGTTCAGGGAATGACAGCCTAAGAGCCAGCTAATTCTGAATCCAAGGGCAGAAGAACAGATTTCCCCACTTCACACAAGCTTTGCTGAATTCCCTCCCCTATTGAAGGAGAACTCACACTTACATCAATCTCGCCATCATCAATTTCTCCATCATCTTCCTCTCTCTTCTTCTCTTTGAGGGGATCCTGGCCATCTTTTTCATCGTCGCTTTTACTGTTGGATTTCTTCTCATCCTCGGGTGCATCATCTCCCTTCTCCTCTTCCTCGTCATCCTCACCCCCAGCCTTCTCGGCCTCATCCTCTGGAACAGCAGCACTTGGCTCCTCAGGAACCTCCTCATCGTAGTCCAATTCATGCTCATCCAGTTCCCGAGTGACAGAAGATGCTTCATCCCCAAGGTCATTTATCCGGTCTTCCTCCTCCTCCCTGTGATGTAGGGAGCTCTTCAGCTCCCTGCTCTGCTCATTACTGTCAGAGTCCTGAGACTTGGTTTCACTTAAGTGGTCCTCCTCATCCGAGTGGTTCTCCTCTTCGCCCTGACTCAGTCCCCTGGCTGCATCCTCCTCTTCCTCCAGAATGTTGCCATGACCTTCTCCATCCAGTTCCCGATCAGAGCCACTCTCTTTCAAGATTTCGTCATCCGAGAGCTGCTGGTTCTCCTCCTCGGGAGAGCAGGGGTGTTGCTCAGGGCTGTCGGAAACATCCATCAGTACTTGCTAGTCTGCTACGAGCAAACACAATATGTTTAGTACGGGGAACAAAAATTCTGTCCCCACACACTGCATAAAATATATGAATACGCTTTGTTATCTTTTTACTAGAGGTGGTGTTGCCTGAATGCATGGTCAGGGCTTACCTTAATGTCTTAGCAAAGAAGAGACTACACATGGTCTCAGCTTACTCTGCAGAATGAAAGAAGTTTAAATATCCAAACAGCTTAAACTGGTTATTTCAGCATTGTCCCAGACTGATTAGTTTAATGGGATGCTATACCTTGTGCATGAATAGATAAAACCTTGGACTAGGATTTCACCTGCTTTTCCAAGCTACCCAGGGTCAGGGCAGATCACTACTTGGATAAGTGACTTCCCAAAATTACAGATGCCGCAAGAAACGGTGTGGCACTCTTCCCTAGAGGACAATAGTTAACTAGAACCTCCGCACGATGATATGCTGCAGCTTTGGGATGACATGTAAAATAGAAGACCTAACAAGACCTGGTTAAAGATCCAAAGATAATCACACTCTGTCTACATAAAGTAATTCTCCTCTCATTTCAACTAGATAAGTTATTTTTCACATCTTCCCCCTAAAAGCAGCGGACAGCACTACTGGTCTAAAATGGCTGCTGCGTTCCACCCCAGAGGTAGCTGTATTTCAACAAGAGGTGGGTGAGCTCTGTAAATACAAGGCTTACTTTCAGAAGTGCTCATTTCCCAAAAGTCTATCTGAAGTAAATGGGAGCAATGGATGGTGCAGCTCCTCCGATAACCTGGAAAACAGCTTGTAATGAACTTTGGTAAAAGAAGTTTTATATATATATATATATATGTGTGCCAGATCAAAGAAAAAACAAGCTGTGTGTGACCAGTCTAGATTAAGAAATTTTTAATAAAGTTAAATTTAGAATGCAAAAACGAAGCATCACTCTCTCTACATAGTAACACTGTATCTAAAATACCTTTCAGTAAAGGTTTCAATTTCAAATATATCCATGTGCTGCATCATGTCTTTTTCTGTATGTTCAATATGAATATTTAAAAATTAGGTCTCCTCTTAGAAAAGAAAAGTACAGCAATGACAAGAATCAAGGCAGAAGGCATTTCAGAAGTAATACATCAAACGCATCTGTGTTCCACAAAGGAGAAGGCTGTCTTTATAGGGGACTGGATGACCCAGGCAACTAGTAATGAGGTAGGTCCTCTGACCTCCAGGTAATGTTGTTACCTTCTGATAACTGTTTGGTACTCTGTGCAGTTACCTTAACCCTGAGAACAAAGTACCTATCACCAGACACACCACAATAACTGGCACCAGTTGGCAGTCTTAGAAGAAGCGAAGGACTGAATAGGCATGGGTCAAAACAGGGTACACAGGTTACCCCTCCAGAATGCTGGAGAGGCAAATGAATGGTGTAGAATGAGGAAGTTTGTACTGTAGTTCTCAGTCTTGTGCCTATGGCATGATTAAAACAGAGGTCTTAAGTTCCCAGCACTGTCAATCTGACGCTTTTCCAAAGGATTACATGCACCATTAATATATATATGTACGCACACATGGACACACACAGTCTGACTTTTCCTTGTGAAAGTATTCTATAATATTGTAGGTTTGGGAGGGCAAGAAGCAGAGGTTGGAAGTCAAGAGAAATGGTATTAGGCTTGTTAAGGTACCTTTATAACTGAAAGAAAAATCATGGGATTACAAATCAGTTTTATTAAATTCCTCTCTGAGACCAATTCCACCCCCTAAAATATGCATCATGCTTCACTCAATTGATTCTTCTCCATTACAAATCCATGAAAACTTGTTCACTTTGTGAACAACTGCAGTTAAGAGCTGCATAAAGTGCCAGATTTTCCCTGATTACATTTAAACTCTTCAGATGAAAGATGCTACATGTATAAATTATATTAAACCAAGCGGAAGGGAGCTTCTCTAAGGAGATCACCCATGTCTCCTTCAAACAATTTGTATCCATTAATTCTACTTCTGCGTGAAGAAAAAGAGTTACCACCACCAGTCAGCTGGGCAGTATTTTCTTCTCTCCTGATCCACAACTAGCTCACTCACTCTTCACTACTGAGTTTCTTTGACCAAGACTGTAGCAAAAAAGGCTGCCATTTACCTTAGTTGTAGGCAATAGACTACAACAGAGGCATGCTAAATTACTAGTGATCAAGACGACTGCCATGAAATCTAAACAGATTTGAAGACTGAAAAAAGCAGCAGCAGCAACAAAGTCTCAGTATTTTAAACACCAAACCTTGGCTGATTGCTATGGAATTTAGGATCTCAGAACTGAAATGGGACAGGACGGGTGTTTCAGGCAACATGCTTTAGTCATTCTAGCCCAGGATAGGAAACCAAGAACTCTGGAATTCCAATCCTTGCTACCGATTTGCTGGGGTGGCTTGGGCACGTTGCTTAGCTTGGGTTTCTGTTTCCTCATCTGTTAAAAACAGGAACGAGAGAGCCTTAGTTTTCCCTCACTTTTGTTTTTGTGCCTTCTTCCAGTAGCGCTGCCCCCTCTCCCACATAGATCACTCTCATTCCCCATCAGCCCAGTTTACCACAGAGACTATGGTAGACACATTTTGGTCCTAGTAGTAGCTTCTAGTGTTTCTCAGCACACAGAGCTTCCTCAAATGACCAACTTCATGATTTTATTAAGAAATTAAAAGCTTAATAAAAACATAGCTAATTGCCTCCTGCTAACTGCAGCTGTGACCAATTAAGTAAGTTATGGGACACATTTCAAATAAATGGTGCTTTTAGAAACATTTAAAGCTTGATGCTGAACTCAACTGTCAGTCACAAATTGTTACTTTCTGTAAGAACAGTTCTATGACAACTTTAATTATCTAACTGCCTTGGAAATTATCCTTTCCAGCACATGCATGACAATTTACTTACAATTTTACATCTCACACAGAAGGTCAATATTAACAGGCCTGGAGAAACATACGAACAGTCAAGCACCGATGAGTTAGGGGAATTTGTTTTCTGACCTTCTACAAATAAGTTGTTTAAAAAGAGGATGCAGGTTAGGAAGCATGAAGGGAGCGAGAGAAAAATGTACTTGTGCTCATTTGATCAATTTAGCTGCTGAGTACAAAAATTCCCCTCTGCTGGCCGTTACTAACATTACAACAAGACCACAGTCTGGTACATCTCTCTCCTGTTGAGCTCCACTAAGAAGTGATGGAAGGGACAAATGTATATAAAACCAGTGCTGTCTTTAATGATAAGATTTACAAGGCGAGTGTTCATGTTAGCTCATTACATACCTCCTGCTTCCAGCAACAGCAGTGCAAGTTTCCCCATAACGATCCTCAGCAACAGGGCTCAAACCTCACCTGTTGGCTCATCTCTAAAGCTACTTTGATGAGGCAGCATATATGGGAAGCTTGCACTGCCTGCTGTTAGGTGGATACACAGTGGGCCTTGGTTCAGTCAGCTGGTCAGTCTCCATGGCCATCACTCTGCCTCAGCTCATCAGTACAATAGAAAAACGACACCCAGATGAAGGAATGTTGTCATGGTTATGCTACATGCAACTATATGGAAAGCAAGAAAACCCACCACAAGAATCACAAAGTGAAACTAGAACCAGGGAAAAAATGGGGAGGTAAAATGGTGTGACAATTTTTTATACTAACATGGGGACAGGAGTGGCCACCATTTGCCTTGGAGGCCACTAACTGTTGTTCTTTCAGTGAACGGAAGGTTAGTGAAAATTCCAGCCTAATTTTTAACCCAAGAAGTTTAGATTGACAGCAGTTACCCCGCTACCACAGCGATCAATCCCGCCCTAGGCTGCCGTGGAGATGCCGAGGCCCTAGATGACACACTTGTCTCTGATTCCTCAGATTCCCCAAACAGGTCCAGAGGATTGAAGAGAAAGCAAGTGAGGAAGCTGTGCTAACATCACAACAGCTTTATTTGGAGCAGTATTACAGAAGTATGATAGGACAGGAAGAGCTACATAGTGACTGGTTAAGAGCCTTGCTTATACAGTGGAGGAGAACTAAACAGATCCATTCAAAGAAAAGGAATAACTCTGAACTTCATGCTACAAAAGGCCCAGTTTATAACAAGTTAAAGGCAAATTAGTGAGAAATACAAACGGATTTTTTTTTTTTAGAACTACCAATCCACATATAATGCTACAAGACTTATAACCTAGAGTTATATGGCAATAAACCAATTAATAATACTACCTTGAAGTTACAGCACTTCAAAGCCACTTCATAATTTGTGGGTGGGGCCACCTGTTTAAGGCCGCCTGACTTTTTCCATTAGAAAACCCTGTCTTCAGTTGCCTGTAACTTTGTCAAACTTTAACCTGAATCAGGGCCTGAACCAGGGTTGTTGGGTTTTTTTCCTTCTGAAAGTTTCATCTAAAACATTTCAGTTGTTTCTGAGAATGGAGTTATAGAAAAATGTGGGTTTCACTCAAGTTACAAAAATGCCCTCATGCATTGGATCTGGGATTTTAAATTTGGCAGGCAGGGTTGTTCTGTTCCCGGGGATGTACCTTTTGCTGTCCCCATAAGAATTCACCCACATTTGGTCAAGTTATAAACCTTTGAAAAAAAATCTAGTTCACACATGCTCAGTAAAGACTTGCTAGATTTTGGTAGCTAAATTCTCCTAAGAGTCTGCTTGCACTGAGCATTCTGCATCCTTTCACAGTTTCTCCATGTGACTGGACTGTGCATGTGTTATCCCCACAGAGCAACTGAATGTGTTCCGTCACAAGGCTGCAGGGGCTGAGCAGGACCTTTCCAGCAATTAAACCTCCCTTGCTGACAAAGGTTGTGGCACCAGAACTTAAAGGAGGGAGACTCTCTCCCCTGTGCTTTCAAAGCCTCCGCCTTCCTCTCTCCACGCCAAGCAACATAAAGGAGGAAACCTGACTGCAGAAGGGTGAAGTCAAAAGTCTGGCATAATGTAGGGTCCCCAGTTTGAGATGCCAAGGATCTGCCTATTCAGAGCAGAGCTCTATGCATATCCCAGTGAAATCAACAGGTGCTGTGCACTTGACTCTAAGGGCAGAATTTATCCAGTTTTAACAAAGATATTTGAAATGGCTGGAGATGTATTTTTTTTTATTTGGACAAGCTTTCTTAAAGTAGGTGTTAATCAAAATCTGTCACTAGAGCTTTCTTTCTGCAGAAGGAAAATTCCATTTATTTAAGCAGTATTTGACAGAAACTGGTTAAAACGTACAACTATTTAAGTAGTATATTCAATGAAATCTACAGAAAGTTAAGCTCTGCCTACAATAGCAAACTGACCAGTTGCTGAAAACAATGTTAGCGGCAAGTCCACTGAACTGGTGCTGAAAACACTAACTTGCTGTCATCAGGTCTTAAGAATGCTTTCTGTAACCAGGCTGAAAATGTTTTTGTCCTATATCCACTAAAATCTATTTAAGCAAAGGTTTGAAAAATCCAGTCTCCCAGGACTAATAGAAAAGCTTTCTTGGGCAAATGTCATCAATTTCCACAGAACCTAAGCTTTCATTTAAAAAAAAAAAAAAAAAAAAAAGTTTAACCATCATGACTGAAAAGAAAACCTTCCAAACATGAACAAAGTCTAAGCTCATGGAGTAATGTCTCCCTCAGCTCCAGCATCTCTGCAACTGCTCAGACTCTCCAAACTAGAGCAAAGTGGAAACTGATCAGAGTATTGTCAATTTCAATACTGGAATTCCATGAGGCATCAGTGAAACAGGTCAATTTCACTTTGGGGACTTGAGAGCTCTGAGCAACAAAGGAAGGCCCTGGAAAGAAGGACACCTAATAAAACAGAAGTTGAGTGAGAAACTATTATAAAAGATACCCCTCCTTGGTACAGTTTGGAGGATGTGGGAGAGGTAACCCCCTGGCTGCTGAAACGATTGTTAGGGGTCTCCTTTAGTCTACCTCTCCCATAACCTTGTAGCTGATACTGTTGGATCAATATCTGTAATCTGTTGAATTCCTACTTTAAACTATTGGCACATCAGTCTAACTACAGAGAATAAATGAATTTGTTAAGCTTACCAAGTACATTATTAATTAATAGGTTTCAGAGTTAAACTGCATGAACATAGGTTGAGTGAGATGGTTGTTAAGGGTTTGTTTATATTAGAAAAAGATCTTCACCTCTTTCCACACTCTGGACAAACCCTATGAAGATCAGGAGAAAGAATTCACACATTTGCCCTAGTTCATGCTACTGCTGGCATAGTGGTAGTCAAGTTTGTTTCAAAACAGTTGAATCACTGCAGACAGATTTTTCTGAAAATCAAGTTATTGAGTAGCTCCACAGCACAATTCTAAGGAAAAAACCTTCCCTGCTCAGGGAAGTCAACCTAGAAACAAGAGTTTCGAAACACAGTTGCTGATAACATGGTTACAACTATATCATAGAGAGGCCTTAGTGCAGTGGTTCTCAAACTTTTGTACTGGTGACTCCTTTCACATAGCAAGCCTCTAAGTGTGACCGCCCCCTCCCCATAAATTAAAAACATGTTTTTATATATTTAACACTATTATAAATGCTGAAGGCAACGTGGAGTTTGGGGTGGAGGCTGACAGCTCATGACCCCCTGAAGGGTTCCCAACCCCCAGTTTGAGAACCTTTGCCTTAGTGCTACTGTTTCACTGGGTAGATGAAACAACCCAACAGGGCATAGATATCTATACTGTAAAGGCTACCTTTCTAAACAAAAAGGTTAGAGCATCTAATTTATTAGTTCAGTAACATAACACCTACGTTCCTCATATGCAAAATTCATTCTAAAACAAATCCACATATGCAATGTCACTAGAAGCAACAAGAGAAAAACAAGTTTAGATGTAAAATACTATGCATTAAAAGCATAGGGAGAAGCACCTGGATTTCCAGAGAGCATGTTTTCCAGACAGCCGTGTAGGGTTTCCATCAGTAAAGCTTTTTCCTTTGCCTCACTTAAGGGCACTTTGCATCTATCTCCAATGCTGAACAAGCAGTCCAGTTTAAATAATCCATCATCTCCTCATACCCCAGTGGGTATGCTAGCTCAGACCTTCACTTTCCCCAGATGCCACCTGCACCTAGCCACACGGTCAGCTCACAGTACAGCTGTGGTTCTCAACAAGAGGTCCAGGGCTCCTGGGTTGGAGTGGGGGCACAAGCAGGTTTCCAGGGGGCCACCAAGCAGGGCCAGCATTAGACTTGCTAGGGGCCAGAGTAGAAAACCAAAGCCCATAGTATGGAGCTGAAGCACAGGGCCCTGAGCCCTGCCACCAAGTGCTGAAGCCAACCCCTGAGCAATGTAGTTTCATGGGACCCCAGGCAAATATCCTGCTTGCTACCTGTTAACTCTGCCCCTGGCTTTTTTCTGCAGAAACCCAGTTATTGTGGCACAGGTTGGCTGTGGAGTTTTTATAGCCTCTTGGGGTGAGGGGGTGGGGTTTAGAAAAAAAAAAGGTTGAGAAATCCTGACCTACAGCACGACCCTGCCCTAAATCTCCCCTGCCCACCCACGGTCAGAACTGCCTGCAACCCCACCCCAGTCCTCTTGCAGCCCCCCAATGCCTCATCCCTCTCAGTCCCTCAAACCCACTGCTGAACCCCCTCACCCCACAGGTCCCCGCTTCTTCACACAGCTTCCTCCCTTCAACCCCGCCCTGGGGAGGGGGGCCACCCCCCCCCGTGTCCCTCTCCTCACCTGGAGTCAGCCCCCCCCAATACCACCCGATCCTCCCAGCCTGGGGGCCAGAGCCCCACTGCAGCCCCCACCTCAGGGTCAGGCTCCCCTGCAGCCCCAACCCTCATCCCCATGTGGGGTCAGGGCCTCCCTTCGCTCTCCATCCTGGGAGTCGGGCCCGCCCCGCGCCAAGGGCCCAGCCCCTCCCCCTGCCCGGGGGCCGGAGCCCGGCGCGGCCCCCCCAGGCGCCCGGCTCCCTAGAGACCCCCCCCCCAGGCGGCTAGGCCGCCCCCCGGCTCCTCACCTGGGCGGGGGCGGGCGGCTCGCGCGGGGCGGGGGAGGGGGAGCGGCAGCGCCTCCGAGGCGGGTGGGGGAGGCGGCTCCGGCTCTCGGCGCGGGACGGGGCCTCTACTCGCGGCAGCGGCGCAGGGCGGCCATTGTGTGACATCATCGGAACGCGACAGCCTCCAGGAGCGGGCACCCCCGCCCTCACCCGGCCGGCCTTAAAGGGACAGCGACACCAGGGGGGGGTGTGTGTGTGTGTGTGTGTGTGTGTGTGTGTACACACACAAGCTGTCTGGTGCCGCTGTCCCAGACAGTTTGTTCACACACACGCGCGCACATGCTGGCTGTTTGTGTAGCAAGCTGAGGGAGGGCAGGTTGTGTGTGGCAGGCAGTGTGTGGGGTAGGCAGTATGTGTGGAAGGGGGTGTCACTGTGCGTGTATGTGCTGGGGGCAGGCTGTGTGTGTGTAGCAGGCTGGGGGGGGGGCAGTGTGTGTGTGATCCATTCATTCACAGACTGACACACAACATGTGACTGTGCCCTGCACTCTCAAAGCTCAGTGCTACGCGGCACCCTGCGCCGCCCTGATCCCCCCACCAAGCACTGAAAGAAAGGCAAGGCAGCACACCACAACGCATAGGGGTCAATGCAACAATGAACCCCACCGCTTATGCAGCACAACGGCAGGTGCCAGGCACACACAGATTGCAGGCCCAGAGCAGAAATCTGTTGTGTGTGTTGTCTTTCAAGAATGTTAAAGTTGAGCAAAACAAAAAACATCCCATAGAAATGCAGAGTTAAAGTTAAATGCAGTTATCAAGCAAGGAACCCAAATCACCTTAACTCTGCCCCTGTCATGATAGCCCTGGGAAAGTTGGAAAGGCAGATGGCATCATCTTATCATAACCTCATTCGGTTAGCGATCAGAAACCTGAGAATGTCTCAGTGACAGTTGTGTAGCAGTGGACCTACTGTCCAGTCAGGCACACCATGCAAATCAGGATTTTACAAAATCCTGAGTAGACCAGTACTGAAGGTAATCATAAGAACATAAGAAAGGCCGTACTGGGTCAGACCAAAGGTCCATCTAGCCCAGTATCCTGTCTACCGACAGTGGCCAATGCCAGGTGCCCCGGAGTGAGTGAACCTAACAGGTAAAGATCAAGTGATCTCTCTCCTGCCATCCATCACCCCCCTCTGACAAACAGAGGCTAGGGACACCCGCCCCCATTCATCATTAAAGTCCTGAATATGCCAGGTGATCAGTTTATGCTCAACGCCTCAAAGAATCCGGCTTTATGAGTCCATGTGGCCACCAATTCTCTGTGGAGTGTTAGACACAGAGCTAGCATATCGCAGTATCCTTGTGTTTGGAAAGAGACAAGGTATGTGTGGTGTTAAAGCAGCACAAAGTAGTGGGGACATGCATGCACTGAGTTATAAAAGCAATGTGTGGCTGCATATTTTCTACATGCTGTGTGCAAAGAGGGAAAGATGGCAGGATACCATCTGCAGGGGGCGGAGTTCATATGATTACAGCAAATGTCTGTATTTACAGATGGGAAAACGGAAGGAGACAGAGGTTAAGAAACTTGCATAGGCCACCCAGCGGTCAGTGACATGGTCAGGAATAAAACCCAGCTCTCCTGACTCCCTGCAACCTGCTCTAACCATTGGCAAATTCTCTGACCTTGATTTAGCGTAGTCGAGGGGCTGGGGCTCAGGACTGGGATGTGTGGTTTGGGATGCCCAGGACTGGAATAGGAGGTGATGCTGCGTGTCAGGTCTTGAGTGAGATTTCTGGCACTTTTGCCATGGCTTTACTCACACTCTCGATCTCCCCTGATGGAGCTCCAGCCCTGGGTGACACTTAGTTACAAGACATCCGGCTATGAGAGACTGCAGGAGGATGTGGGGGATTGACTGGTGGCCAGTGGCAGGTCAGGGCCCTTCTGAGCTCATTAACCCATTGGCTAGTTTCCTGGTTGTCCTGGGACCACACCACCTCAGCCCCTTGGTGCTATCTGATTGTTATTCATGGTGTCAAGGACTGCCTGTCTGTGTTTATTTTAAAAGTGTTCCCTGTACAGCCGAGAACTCAGCTCTCACCCTTCAGAAGGATCAGATCCACGTGGGAATGATGGATAGATGGCATGAAGAGGGACGGAGCCAAAGGCAGGGAACACGGCACAGGAGGGTGTTTCCCCTTGTGCCTGCAGCAGGATCCTCTTCACCATTATCATCTGTGATACAAAAGAGAATCAAGCTCCCTAAGCCGGATCCAAACACTCCCAGTCTGGGGGCTTGCAACTCTTGATCCAGATCTGATCATTGGTGCCCAGGCTCAACTGTATCTGAGGCCTTGTCTACACTGGGGGCTAAATCCAAATAGAGCTAGGCCAGTTTACGTCATCAGAGAATTTGGCCCTGAGGTAGCTGCACTGGGAAAACCCTTAGTGCAGACACGATTTATGCCACTGCAACTTACGTTCACACAGGGGGTTTGCACCAGTGCAGCTATCCCAGAGGCTGAAACCCCAGTGTAGAAGAGGTCTGGTAGAGGAAGAGTCTCTTGGTTTGGTTCTGTGAGCTGTTCAGTTCTTCTGCCTCTGTACACACTGAATTTTTGCAAAGTGGCCCCCTGAAGGGTTTAAAGATAAAACCCTCAGGTGCTGCTCCGTTTGGAAGTGACGGTGGTTAGTGCACCATTGATGGCTGGAGTTTCCCACAGAGGAACAGCCTGCAGCATTTACAGGGAATGCTGCCTGAGTTTTGTTTTTTTTCTTTCACCTTCCACGCTGCATGCGCTGATCTGGCCATTCTCCTTTCCTCGTTACAGCATCCCAGAGGTCTGAGGCACTCCGGAATGGGCCTGGATGTTCGGGTGATAGCTAAACGGCAGTCAGGGTCTGTAATTTACAAGCCAATAGGAGTTGATTAGTTGTTAATATTTTTAACTCAGCTTAATTCTGAGCATTAGAAGACTCTCTGCGCTGAGTTTCAGACTCTCTGCGTTGAGACACTGACCTACACCCAAGGTACCCAGGGTGAGAATCACAGAAAAGGCCTGGTTTGCTCCAGTGGGGCCAATTCATCCTTGCTTTGAGATGTCTCTGCGCTGGCTCTGCCCGTGAAAAAGGCCAAAAAGCAGGTGTGACCCTGCAGGGAATATTAGCAGCATAGGGAACCCCTTCGCCCTCTCACAAGCCCCCCTCACAAGTGCTGTGCTGCGGGAGATCAGGAGGGGGGGGCACATCAGGGTGAGAGGAGGGTGTGCTTAGGGGGTCCCTTCACCTTGGCTATTCCTCAGCTTGAAGGATTTTCCAACCAGGGCTGAGGGCTGGTCCGACCCCTGACAGCACCGCCTCCCTTCCAGCCCTGGGGGTGGATCCAGGCCTCCGGGAGTCACTCACCTCCGCCTTGCTCTTCCTAATTGAGAGCACGCAGAGGAACTTGACTCGGGAAGACTCTGTCAAGGATTCTACAAGCAACAGCCCCATGATTTGCTGGGATCACCCCAAGAAAACCCAGCCTGTGGTGCCAACGGGACACAGACTCTGAGCCAGCTCTGATATTCTATATGCCAGCCCCCACCCCTGCATTTACAGAACGCTGACCCCCTGCCAGGGTGTCCTTGGGTCTCTATCAGCATGGGGGTTCCCGGGAATGGCTTTGAATCAGTGCATCTCTCTGCCCCAGCCAGCCCTGCACCCCCTAACCCCCCCGCCACAGGGCAGACTTTCTCCTGCTGGGCATGTGAAGGACCGAAGCATGGATCTGTCTCCCTTCAACTGGGTCTTTCTTCTTCCCAGCTGCAGATGGCAACGCTCTGCTCAGGTGAAGAAGGGTTTTGTGCATGGCTCTGGCTGCCGGGGACTCCAACAAAGCACTGGAGCAGCTGAGTCCTTCTCCTAATGCAGCTTCTAAATTGCACCCTGGGGCATATGCCACTCTCCTCTGCTGAACATGCCACCGGGTGCACCCAGGACCCTTGGTGAGACAGGAGGCCAAGGACTATTATGTGAGGAACCTCATGGCTCTAGCACCTGTCCCAGGCATGGTGCATGTACCAAGCCCACGGAGCGGGGCGGACAGCTGAGAAGCCCCACAGCAGGCAGGTGGGGAGCTGCCCCAGGGGCGGGAGACAATGGGCTTAGGGTGGCACCTGGATGAGCTACTCGTTGAGAAGGGGGGGAGAAGAAAAGGCAAGTGAGATCCTGCCTTCTGCATTCCACCGGGGGCTGGGGTGTGAGGTCTGGAAAGCCAGCTAGTTACCCAAGCTCCCCGAGAACTGGCCAGAGTGGGGGAAGGGGGCGGTGACTCCATGTTGTGGGTGGGGAAAGGGGAGCATCACATATTGTGGCAAATTGATACTGTTTGCAACATGGCGTCTTGTTTGCAACATGGTGTAGGGAGGTCTAAGACAGGTGAAAACTCATCCACCCAGCCATCTACCCTCCACCCCTATCCAGGCATCCACCCCCACACACATCCATCCACCCATCATCCCCACACCTTCATCCGGCCATTTACCCCCCCACACCATCCTCCCAGCCATCAACCCCCACACCTCCACCAAGCCATCCCCACACCTCCCCCCTGCCATCTACACTCCCATCCCCATCCGGCCATCATCCCCACACCTCCACCCAGTCACCTATCATCCCCACGCCTCCATCCAGCCATCTACCCCCCACACCCACCCACCCACTCACCTGCAGTTCTGACAGGTAAAGCTCTGAGCAGATACAAAAATGTGCATTGGCATCCTGTCCGTGACCCGCGGCTATCCGTGGATTTGCAGAGCCCGACTTCCTGTGGCCGGGCTGCAACTCCGAGGCACCGTCTGGCTGGAGGCCGGTCCCGGAGAGTCGCGCGTGCCGCTTTGGGGGTCCCACGTTGAATCACGGACCCCGGGGAGTGTGGGGGTGGGAACACAGCTGGGGGATGCTCTCAGCCTCCCTACCCCCGCATGGTGGACAGGTGGAGGGTCCGCAGCAGCTCCTCAGCTGGGCTCAAGGCTGGCCTGGCGTGTGGGAGTGGGTGACCTGTGGAGCTGACTGGGGGCTGTTCAGGCCTCCTTGCCCTGGGCAGGTGGAGGGTCCACCGTGGCTCTCCGCTGCTTACCGTGGCCGGGTTGCGGCTCTGAGCCCCCCCCGCCCCATGTCCCTGCTCCCCAGACCTCCCCACTAGTGTCCCTACCCCCCCAGATCTCCCACCCAGGGCAGGTGGAGCGACCCAGGCTCCCCACAGCTGTCAGAGCAGCTCTCCTCGACCCGGCTCAGTGGGGGTCAGAGGCGACTTGGAGCTGTAGCCTGGCCACAGTAAGAGCTGGGTGGGAACTGCGGGGAACCACGGAGGACTCTCCCCCTACCCTTGGCCCTCCGCTCAGGGCCGGGGGTGGCTCTGTGCCCCAGTTCCTCACACCTGCCCATCCGGCTCTTACCGTCAGAGCCCTGGATACAAAATGTGTATCTGCGTCCACGCTGTTATCCGCAGAAATGGTCCGTGGACACCCGCCTCCGTGCCCGTGGAAATCCGCGGCTATGAAGCGGATACCCACGGATTTGCAGGGCTGTACCACTGGGAAGGGTCCCTCTGCCAGAGCTGAATGGAAGGGGCTGGGTTCCACTCGTTTCCCCCCATTTCCATTTTCTAAGGAAGGGGCAAACAAGCTGTGGGGCTGCTAACTACAGTGGGGCCAGCAACACATGGGCCTGGAGGCCTCGACCACCAGGCAAGGGGTAAAGCTGCCAGGAAGGGAGGAGCTCTGATCTGCGGAAGCCCCCATGTCTGGGTGGGGATGCCCCTATCCCTTGCCCTGGGGTGCAGCACAAGCCAGCTGAGATCCAACACCTGCGTCTTCTGGCATTTCCCCAGCTCCACCCCCAGCTGCCCCTGCCTTCGTGGTGGCACCTGTAAGCACAGCCTCTGTCCGCCAGAGTGCTCAAAGCGCCTGGCGCTGTGGCAGTACCGCAGAGAGAGAGAGAAATAGCCCCGGGTGTGGGCAGCGGAGGCGTGATGAGTATTGGGGAGGTACAGCCCCCACCAGCCGGCTGGGGACAAGCCACGAAAGAGGAGCCAGATTGCACCATGTTCAGGGATGTGCAGGACGAGGTGCCCGGCAGCTGGGGCCCTGCTGCGGCTGCCCAGAGAGGCACCAAACCCCAGAAATGTTGGGGCAAGAAGCTCAGTGGAAATGGCCCATGGGAACCGGGCAGCCAGGCACCTGCAGAGGAAACAAGGAAGGGAGCCCGGAGTTCGCTCTGGCGACCCTGGGCTTGATTCTCTGAGCTTTCCTGTCCTGGTGCAGCTGCCCCTCCCACCCTCACTGGCCTTGGCAAGCTGGGAATTCCTCAACCCAGCTGCATGTGCTGCCCTGTTGCCCATCCCCATGGCTTGCTCAGGTCCCTGACATTCCTCTCACGCTTCTCCGGCCCCAACCAACTCAAATCACTTGGTGTCTTTGGGAAATGGTCCAGTCTCCTGGCTCCCTCCCCTTTGCAGATCACTAATGAACATATCAACCCTCATGAGACCTAGCCTGGAACCAGGGGGCCCTGCTGGTAACTCCTTCGCCAAGGTGGAAAGAGACCATTTCATCCTGCTCTTCACTGTCCGTCTCCCAGCCCACTGGAGACATGACACTACTTTGATTCTCACCCAGTGACGACTTAGCTTCCTTAGCAGACGTTCCTCGACCGGATCCCATCCCTGTCTGCTCCCAGCTCCCGGTGGTCCGCGCTCATTTGTCTTCCCCCAGAAGTAGCATCACTTTCGCTATCGTGAGATGGCCACCCTGGTACGTGGACTCATTTCCACCAGCGCGGCTCATTCCTGTAAGGGCGGGGTTAATAGAAGGCTCTTCTGGGTGGCTAGAACGGCACCCATGCTAGGAGCTGCACTCATTGCACTCTTTCAGGAGTAAATCACCCCCCCATGCCCAGACTAGCCAACCTGGGGCAAAGCTGGGCCTAACATAGGTTCTCCCCCAGTGGTTCTCAGCCTGTGCGCATGGGGCCCAGCTGGGGGCTAAAAAATAATTAAGAATTTGTGGCGTTGGTCAGGCAGGGAGCGGGGCTGAGGGGAAGGGAGAGTAAGTCAACCTGCAGGAGTGCTCCTGCCACCAGTGGGGTGGTGAGTGCCACGGGGAGGGACAGAGGGAGAATAGACCTGGGGGAGGGGCTCTGGGATCTAGAGTTTTGGTAGGGTGCTGTGTCACCCCCAGGTTTAAGGTGAGGATACTGTCCAGGGCTGCAGGCTGCCCAGCCCTACAGGGTGGGGTCCAGGGTCCAACTGCCTGGTCCCACACAGAGGTCTCACACAGAACCACACCCGGCCCAGCACCCAGCACTCAGCTCTGGGCCGAGGCACTT
Source organism: Dermatemys mawii (assembly GCA_007922305.1). Lineage (NCBI taxonomy): Eukaryota > Metazoa > Chordata > Testudines > Dermatemydidae > Dermatemys > Dermatemys mawii. The sequence continues at coordinate 31,950,141 of ML677343.1, read as the reverse complement.
GGCATAGGGGATTGTTGAAGGGTTTGGGGGGCAGGCCGTGGTTCTCAGCCCGCGGCCCACAGCGATAAACGGGGTGAGAACCGCGGCTCTATCCACACCCCACAAGTCACACCTCTCCACCACACAGACACTGGTATGTATCCAGTCTGCCACAAGGGGGAGCCCCAACCCAACCCAAAGGGGAGGCATTGGCCAGGCTTTGCGGGCATCTGGAAGGGCCGGTCACGCTCAGGCCTGCCAGTTCCGGGGAGTTGGAGGCCAGTTCGGTAACAGACCAGCAGCCCTGGCCTGGTCTCCAGCCCGACTCTAGGCCCATTAGTTCCTGGGACGTCTACACTGCACCAAGAGACCCACGGGGTCCATAGCTGGCCCGACTCAGCTCACTTGGGCTGTGGGGCTAAAAATGGCTTGAGTTCAGGCTGGAGCCCCGGCCCAGAGACCCCAGGAGCGGGTCTCTGAATCTCCTGGGCTCTGACACTCTTGCAGCATAGACGTACCCCTTCTGATTGTTGGCTCGGGGGATCTCCCAGCCGTTCCTTGCTGGGCTGGAGAGGGGAGCCCAGCCACTGGGGGACCTCCCGGCTTGAAGTGGCTTCCCTCCCATACAGGTGTTACAGTTCGGGTCAATGGCTCTGGGCATCCCCAGGAGACACATTGCTCCAGCGCCCCTGCCCTAGGTTCCAGCCCAGGGCCCCTGTAGTAGGTGATGTGGCTTCAGATCTCCTGCTGCTTCCCTGCAGCCTGCCCCTTGCCTTTTCCTCCAGCCCCCAGCAGGCCTCAGAGGAGAGGAACCAAAGGAAAAGCACAACACCAGGATAATCCAGACTTGTCCCTGGCCTCCTCCAGCTGGGAGATACCTCGTGCTCAGTGTCTCCGGGTTCACAGGACCCCCAGGCAGCTCCATCCCCCACAGCACTCCCATCTGGGAGCTAATGCAGAGCGGTCAGTTCACCTCCCAGACTGGGCCCTACTGACTTTAGCGTCTCCCTTTCGAGGCTCAGCCTTTAAGACTGGCATGCCTAGCAGGTGTGCCGGAGCGGGCCTGCCACCCAATCCAGGTGGCCCACTGCCCCTGGCTGTGCCAACACTGGGGCTGTGGGACCGAGCTGGCAAATCATCTTCCCCAGCAAACACATTAAGGAACATCGTGATCTCCTGCTCACCAGCCGCCCGAGAGACGCAGCCAAATCCTTGAATGAATGATTTGTTGTGAATCATCCACCTTGCTCTGCCTCCCACTCTCTCCCCTCCGCTACGGCTATTAGCCAGGATGCGTAAGGAATGGTGTCCCTAGCCCCTGTTTGTCAGAGGAGGGGGGGTGATGGATGGCAGGAGAGAGATCACTTGATCATTACTTGTTAGGTCCACTCACTCCAGAGCACCTGGCATTGGCCACAGGGTACTGGGCTGGGTGGACCTTTGGTCTGACCCCGTGCGGCCATTCTTATGTTCTTATCATACAGTCACAGTGTGTAACTTGAATTCTTAGCCCCATACAGAGGAGCAATGACAGAGTGAAATCACTGATTGTTCCACTCTGCTTCGAGGGGAGGAGAATCCCTGCCTGGCAAAGGATGGCCAGAGCTGCAGCACGCGTGGCCTGGCCCTTCTACCGCTCAGTTCCACCGGGGGCTGGGGTGGCGAGACACCACTACGAAGTCCTTACCCAGAGAAAGAAGAAAGGAAGTGTGCATAACTCGCCAATGGGGCCACATTACCAATGGGCCTGGATGCGAGATCCTCCTTCTCCTTATAGAATCACAGACTATCAGGGTTGGAAGGAACCTCAGGAGATCATCTAGTCCAACCCCCTGCTCAAAGCAGGACCCATCCCAACTAAATCATCCCAGCCAGGGCTTTGTCAAGACAGGCCTTACAAACCTCTAGGAAGGAGATTCCACCACCTCCCCAGCACTGATTTCTCTCAATGAGCTGAACAGGCCATTGTTCAATGCCCCACGGCCCAACTGGCTGGACCCCCATCCAGCCCTCACAGGACCAGGAATACAGACAAGGGGGCACTTGACATTTCCCCAGCATTCTGCAACCGTGAGCTAATTAACAACCCCCCTGCATCTGAAGCAGGGAAGCACCAACACTCCCATTGTACAGATGGAGACTCTGAGGTACAATGTGAGCTTGGGGACTTGCCCAAAGATGCTGAGAATGTCATGGTTAGAGCTGGGGTGCCCCCCCCCTCCCTAGGGCATGATCGTGCCCAGTCCATCCCATGCTGCCCTTACACTCTAGGCTGTGAAAGTTACCCCAGAGACTGGCCCCGGACCTGCAAAGCCTTTGTCCTGAGACAGGGCTCCCCGGCCCGCCTGCCACCCACTGAGATTCCTTGGTGCTTCTGCAGGTGGCTAGTAGCCAGTGTTCAAGTCAAACAAACACTCACCGAGCTAGGTTCCCCCAACTAGCACAGGGGCTGGAGACGCCTTGTCTTCAGCAAAGCCCCTGTCCCCATCCCCCCATGAGCAGTGACACCTGTGCCCTGCCTTTGCCCTTCCCTTGGAGCTCCCCAATGGGGAGGGCAGATTTCATTCTCTCCGGGGGCATCCTAGGGCCCCCCATGGTGGAGACTGGCTGGGGCTAAGCTTCACACATGACCATACCCCCCACTAGCCAGAGATGTTCTCCTCATTCCAGGCTGCAGGAGGATCCCTGGCAGAGGGAGACTCTCTGGGGTGGCCTTGCCCTGGCCTGAAGCCCTAGGCTGGGATAGACGCCACTGGAAACCAGGGGAGAAACCGGCTGATGGAGAGACCCCATTTCCAGGCCAGCCACTTAGAACAGAGGAAGGGCCAGACTGGGTCAGACCAAAGGCCCAGCCAGCCCCGGCCTGTCTTCAGCCAGGGCCCAGCGCCCCAGGGGGAATGAACAGACCAGGCAAGCACCAAGTTCTGCCTTTACTCTCTGGCCCTGTGGGGGCCCATCACCGCGGTATCCGAGCTTTGCCCTGGCGGGGGCACAGCCCATCTCCCTTGCAGAGGCGAAGGCGCAGCAGGCTCTGGTTTCAGCACCCCAGGCCTGTGGACAGCGGACCCCGGGAACTCTCCCTTCAGCACCGCTCAGCGCACCCCGGGGAGGGACTGATTCTGCACAGTGGTGCTGGAGCCAGGCGGGCTGGGGGAGCCGCTGCGCCCCCCCCCCCGGGCTTGGAGCGGTTTTCACGGGACGCAGGGTTCACAGTCCGGTTCAATGGCTCTCAGCTCCCCCCTGTTCACACGGCGCCAGCCCCACAGGCCAACCAGCGAGGTCCAGAGGACCCCGCAGAGCCGGGGCACCAGGCGCTGGGGACCGGCCCTGGGGCGTTCCGTGGTGATTCCTGCCCCTCTTTGACAGGCCCTGGCCTTTGGGGGTCGGAGCCCAGAGGCCCGGGCCTGTTCACCTGCACACACCTGTAGGCAGGTGACTGAAGCCCTCAGTCAGGCGGAGGAAGCCAGGAGCGGGGGCTCCTCAGTGGGCTTCTGTGAGCCCGGAGACTCCCGGTTTTTCCGGCTGTCAGCGAGGCCCCGTCTCTCCTCTCATAGGTTAGCCGGGGAGCGAGGAGCTGGATCAGCTGATGAGGAGTCCTCTTATATCTGCGAGCCCGCTGCCCCAGCCCCGCAGAAGGGGAGAGCGAGGGAGATGGGCCGGGGGAAGGGACCCCTCCCAAGCCTGGCCGGGCAGCCCCTGTCCCCGCCTCGGGGGAGCTCGCTTCTCCGGCTGAGCGCCTAGCGGGAAGCGGCGCCTTTCCAGGTAAGTTCGGCGGGGAAGTTTCTTTGGAGCGGCGGGCGGGGACCGGGCGGGGAAGGGGAGAGCCCGGGTCTGGCAGGTCGGATGGGCAGAGACCGGCGAGCCAGCCGAGTCTAGCCTCTGCCTGGAGGGGAAGAATTAAAGTCCTTCCCCGCAGGGCTGCGGAGCGGACCCCCCGGGGCTGGGGGTCCGGGCCAGGACAGACTGGTCCATCCGATCCCCTCCGCCGGGCGCAGCGGGGTCTCGGGTTTGCGAGCCGGGGTGGGTTAGCTCAGCTAGGACCATCCGCCTTCGGGGGACCGCGGCTTTGGGGGCCGATCGGGAGGACGAGCAGCGAGACCCCACCGGGCGGTCCGAGGTGTTTGCTCCGAGAACTTGGCCCCCGCGAAGAGCCGGGCCGGGGAGGGAGGTTCCCTGCGGGCAGGACGCCGAGTTTTGGGCTCATGGCGAGCAAGAGCGGGACCACCGGAGCCTTTGGCAATTCCCCGCGCAGACGATCCTACGGCCTCAAACCAGCGAACCCGGGGGGCCGCGTTCGCCCGGCCAGCCGCTCTCGGCAGGTCGCCCCTGTCCCCGGGGCAGACAGCAGGGTTCTGGGGGGTGCGATCCCTGCCCAGGGGACGGAGCTCACCGGCGTAGGCGGGGAATCACCGAGGCGCCGGCGGGAGAGAGCCCGGGCAGAAGCGAGCAGCTGGGGCTCTGGGCCACGCCAGGCACCGTCCACACGGAGCCGCCGGTTTGGTTCGGCGTGCATCACCAGAGCGTGCAAAGAGCTCACCAGAGCGGCCTAGAAACTCCCCCTCCCCACCCACAACCACCAAGCAGGCACCAAAGCTGCCCCCTGCGGAGCCCAGGAATTAACCCCCCCACCCCGCTTCCAGCCTCCGATCCTCCACAGTCCCGCCCTTCCGTCGGGCTGCGGGTCTAGCGTACCCCGGGAGTGAGCGCGGGGAAATCCCCCCTGGGACCCCCATGGCCTGGTGGGTTCCCGGGGGGCTTTGCCTAGCTAGAGCCCCGGGGGAGGGAGCAATCTGCCTTGGCAGGGAGCGCTGGGCTCTCGGTGAACTCACGGGGGTGTAACTGCTGGGGTCGAACGGGCGCTCAGGGATCGACGGACAGGAACGATTCCCTAGTGGGGAGTGTCCTCACCCGTCCCCTAAGCCAGCCACAGTCACCGCTCAGCCCCCTTAGCGCCTGGGCATGCCCCCCACTGCCCTCGGCTTCGGAAGTGGCTGAGAGAGCTCAGCCCCCGGCCGGATCAGGCCCTTGCTGATCTCCAGCCCGGCCCCCTTTGCACCGCGAACACCGGGCCGCACCAGGGCCGGGGAGGCTGCACAAGCCAAGGAACGGGAGCGCAGGGGGCCGGACACCTGGGTTCCGCATGGGGGAGGGGGGTCTGCGCGTTGGTACAAGGAGGGGCAGGGCCTCCGGGGCGGGAGAGCGAGCGGGGACTAAGCCCCACCGCTCCGAGGGGTTTGGTCATTCGCTCCCGTCTCTGAGACTGACAGTGTGTGTGTGTGGGGGGGCCTGTTACTATGGTGATGCACATGGGCTGGATGCAGGCGAACTCACAGAGCCAGCCAGGCCCCGCCCTCAGCGGTGCTGATGCTGCGCGTGGCTCGAATCCTAATGGACCCCTCTAGGGCAAAGCCCAGATGGGTTGGGGGGCAGGGCTTAATGTGGGGCAAGGCTGAGCCCTGGCACTTGTAGGCCTGGTGTATCATTTATGAATGTGAAGAGATTGCTAGTGTCGCCGTCCCTCTTTCCTTACACAGTAAGCCCAGGTTGGGGGCACTTACTGGGCATTTCCAGACAGGTGCAGGGCTGGGTATCTGATGGAAACCACTCCAATCCTGGGGGTGCAACAGCCCCCCCCGGCACCGGTAGATCCAGCACCTATGGCCCTGTGCCTGCAGGGAGGGAGCAGCAGAGAATAGTCAGCACAGTAGTCTTAACTCTATATCTTTTCTCATCATAGACTCGGACACCTTTCCATGGCCCCTTTTGCCTTCAGTCCCATCCCTAGCTGTAATTTTTGGACACATGGATTTCTGGTGCTGTGAGCCATTTTGAAAAATAATAATAAAAAAAGCCTTAAAATTCTTATTTAATCTAACCTTATTGGGAGCATTAGAATTAAACAAACAGAGCTCTCCATGCTTTTTCCTCATTTGAAGAAAATATATGCAGGTTGAAGCAACCCCAAAGCGATTTAGTGCAATTCTAAATAAGTTTAGTAAAGAGGGGTAGGAAAAGTCTCAGGGACAGTAGGATATAGTGGTCTTAACATGTGTTCTTAGAGAAAATTTTAACAGCACAATTCTAAATAAAGTTATATAATAATTTTAAATTTTTGGGGGGGATGACAGAATAAAGTCTTTATATAGAACATGCATTTCTCCTTTTTAAAGAAATTTTTTATGCATTTAGTACATTTCTAAATAGCCATTAAAAATTGTGCAAAGTCTTAATGAGAGAGGAATAAAGGAGATGTGTTAATATGTACGTAGAATTATGCATTTTTAAGAGGAAAACGTATTTATACTGTTAGGGCATTTCTAAATAAAGTCATTAAATAATTTACAAAATCTTAGTAACAGCAGAATAAAAAGTGTTAGGACATATGTATTAACATGCACTTTCCTAAGTTTTTAGAGAAAAAACAATTTTAAGGTAGCTAGTACAATTCTAAACAATTGCAAAAGGTCACAGTTTTACTGACAGAGAGAAAAATACAGCTATCGAGTTAGTTAAACTCCAGAGTACAGTTTTTCCACCACCACCTCTAAGTTTCAGACATTGCCAAGGAGAAGAGGCAGAAAGAAGAGATAAGCGTTTCACCCAAAGACTGTTACTTGCCAAATGGCAGAACCTGCAAACCTTGTTCTGGGAGCCTGGGACAAAGCACACCTCACTGGCTCAGCCAATCCGAAGGTATTCTTCTACGCCAGGCTGTCTTGCAGAATCACACATCCTAGAATATTTAAATTGCATTACATTTTCCTGAATCACTCTGCAGGTTTTTTCTAAATCCACAGCCTATAGAAAGTCACTATATCATATTAACATGTAAATTAGAGCTAAATGCCCGTCACAAGGGGCTTGCATATAGATTCCTTTTACATAACTTTTTACAATAGTTTAATAACTTAGCAATTAGCCTGATTTGTTTTTATTTCTGATCCAGAATTAAAAGTTGCCTTTCTATATAAGCTTTGTCCTTGAAAACTGTCAGAGACCCTAAAAGTTAGGCATGTGTTCATTTATTACTTCCCTTATTGTACTTACTCAAGGTAATGTATTTCTTCATATTTATTGTAAATTAGCACTATTGGCTTTAACTCAAAGGAGGCCTGTTCATTTAGGCAAACTCTGCTAAAATTAATAGCCCACCATGCAAAAGCAACCCCAACTGAACCTGGAAATATAGTTCACGTATATCTATAACATATGAAGAATGTTGTAGATTCCAAGGGTTAGTATAAAATCCCCTGTCATTTACAGAAGGGCTTTACAATTAAAAAAAAAAAATTAAGAACACAAGCCAAGGCTTTGTAAGGTTTAAAGGACAAAGATAAGAAGGCTGGCATATGTCATCCTCCTCCCCAGACCTCCTTACTTTCTTTTCTGTTTTTATTGGTTATCTGAAGGAACATGATCCACTCTCCAAAAGCAGCATGTAGCTTTATCGAACGTTTTGCAAAACCTGTATAAATTTAGTAGTTAAATTTATATCTGTTGATTTCTGGACCAGGAATAAAATGTCCTCTTTCTACATAATTCCTTTCATATTTGTCTTTCAAAACTGGCAGTGTGACCCTAGGTGAAAGACATGTCTAACTTTTAAACCAATTTCCCTTATTCCATATACTCAAAGGAACGTATTTCTGCAGAGCCTTCTGTGTTCATCTGAAATTAGCTCCTATTGGCTTAAGTTGTAATAGAGGCCTTCTGAGTTTTCCAGTTTTTGAAGGACAGATAAATAAAAAAAGTTAGCAAATCATAAAATCCACAGACATAGCACTAGTCACCCAGCCCCATGCTGCCCTGCTTCCCAAAACAAATTAAACATACATTCAAGCTAATTTTTATAGTTTCAGAGATCAGCCACCATAAACATTACACTGAAACAAGTTTCGATGTAATTTTGTGTCACACACACACATTCATACTTGGTTCCCTCCCCTCACCCCACATTACATTACACAAAACACAGAAACTAAAAATAAAAGATCTAACAGCCTAAAATTGGTTACTACACCCCACCTACTAGACAAAATGCAGGCCTAGTTTATATAAAAAGAGTTGCTTTCACTTTTCTCACCACTAACTATGCCCTTTGTTGTTCTGGAAACCTGTAACTCTTTCAGAGGTTGAGGTCTGGAATGTAGATGAATTAAATTGATTAAACTTGGATTTAATAGGTCAAACAAAAGCAGGAATGGAATATTAGGGAAAACTGTACTTTAGTGTTGAGAGGCAGTAGATACAAACAAAATGTTCCTACAATAGTGTCTCTTAAATGCTTTAGCAGTAAATATTCTGAACTAACAACTTATTTGGCATGTAAACACATGGCCTCCTCCCAGGGGCCCATGCATAGCTGCCCTGCCTCAGTTTCCTTCTTGGGTCCCCAGGAACTGCATGGAAGTTTAGCTTCTCTAGTCCATTGATATAGTTTATGAACAAAATCAGTGCAAAGAGGTAACAGGAGGCCCACAGCAGAGTCCTTAAAACCCATCTTTGTTCTCACTATACCCCCACTGCATTCTGTATAACTCCAGCCTTACACCAGGACAGTCAACCCAGCCCTACCTTCCAGGGTGCAACCCCACTCTTCTGTCCAGCCCTGGCTGTCTGATTGGGGATGACAGCTAGCAAACCCCTCTTCTTGCCTTCAGCCTTCTTCCCAGAAACCAGCTTTCTCATCTCCTACCTTCATCCTGTCTGACCTTTTATAGCTCACTGGTGCTGTCCCGCTCTCGTAATTGGCCCAACGGGGAACACATGGACCAGAAGGGGAGTGCTGAGTCCACTTTCAGTTAAAGGGCCGACTACTCTATTATCTGGCAAATTGAGCAAAATACAGAAAAGGAATTTAAAAAATCACACTCACACATACACTTGCAACCCCACCCTCAGAGTAACCCGGCCTTTGGAAGGTAACACAGAAAAACAGCTCCTGGGGATAAGAGAGTTGGTCTGGATTTGTAGGAACATTTTAACAAATGTTTGAAATCTTCATTTAACGAAGCAGTTTCGGATCCATTCTTTGCTAGCAGTCATGCTTTCACAGGGGTAAACACGTGTCGTACAGCAACTGCCCCTGGCCTCAAGAGGCACCGTATTACCTGCTTTTCCCAATTTGCTAATCATTTCCCAGAGGGGCTGGGACAGAGGACGTACATAATAATTACAAAGGCATCAAGAAAGCAGCACGACTGGCTATTTTTGAGACCATGTCAACGTGACATACAGCCACCGCACTTAACAGATGGCGTGTGTGCACCTGGCTCTTGCTTCTGGAGGGGAGTGTCCTCCCCAGGAGCGCTTGTATCCACAGAACTGTCCATGACGGGCCTTGTGGGAAGGCGCCTGAAAGCCAGTAGCAGTTGATATAAGCAACGTAGTGTCTACACTGACACTGCCGAGATGAAAAGACAGTGTAACATAACCCACGCCACACCCTCCACCTTGCAAGAATAGCAGGGACTAAACATGACACCTAAAAAGAACAACAGGGGGCCGGCAAAGTCCTCGGTTATACTGTGGAGCCACGCTGGTGCAAAACTTCCATGAGCAAACTCTATTGATTTGTTTTTGACTGATGAAAAAGGCCCTACCATCCCCCTATGATGTAATACAAATGCTTTGCCAGCTTTCAATCATGTAGCTGTATTTTATAGAGCTACCTGCAAAACAATGCCTTTTTTTCCATTTTATCATCATGTAGAAGCAACCCCAAAGAATTAAGTTTCCTGCCTTTGTATGAAACTCTACCTTGTATAATGCCTTTAAACCCGTGACCTCCAGCACACCTGTTATCTTGCCCAATCTCTCATGAACATTTCTGGGTGTCTCTTAAGCAAAGAAGAAGAGGGCTAATAAAATAAAATGAGAAATCAATCGCCCTTTGAGATGTGTTGGGCTGAGCCGTGGGGGAGTTGGAGATGTGGTTTGCCGAGGGTGAGGCACATAATCCTTCACTTCGTTCCTTTGTGCTTTTCCTGCAGCAAACGAAGCTGAGCCGGTTTGGGGCGATGAAATCTCAGCGCGTCGGCTGGGGCTGAAGGACAAAGACCACGTCCTGGTGTCTGGGGACACTGACCTGCCATGGAGAACGGCAGCAAGTTCGACAGCCCCACAAACATCTCCCTGGCCAGCAACGACGCCGTCTTCGACGTGATTGAATACAAAGCCATCTCAGTCTTCCTGGTGCTGGTGATCTGCGGGGTGGGGATCGTGGGCAATATCATGGTGGTGCTGGTGGTCCTCACCACCCGGGAGATGAAGACACCCACCAACTGCTACCTGGTTAGCCTGGCCATGGCTGACCTGATGGTCCTGGTGGCTGCGGGCTTGCCCAACATCTCTGACAGCCTGGCAGGGACATGGATCTATGGACACGCTGGCTGCCTCGGGATAACCTACTTCCAGTATCTGGGCATCAACGTCTCCTCCTGCTCCATCACGGCTTTCACCGTTGAGAGGTGGGATTGGACACGGCCTGCCCCTTTGCTCTTGGTGCTGGATTGGCAGCTCTGGGGACCAGAGCTCTCTGCCTGCAGGGCAGGGCAAGCTTCCCCTAAGCCACTCCCTGTCCCTCACCCTCATGTGGACAGACCCCCTCTAGGCGTGGGACAGTAGTTCTGTCTCTGGTGCCTATTCAGTTCTTGGCCTTGCTGGTGAGACACCCTGGAAGGGAGCCAATTAGCACGAATGTTACCTAGATCCAGCTCACCATGGCTTTTCAGAGGCTGCTCACCCACTGGTGAGTGGTAGCAACTCTTAGTCGTTCCCAGCCTGGGTCAAAGGGGAAATCAGTCACCAGGCATTGGAAGGTGCCCATCCCACTGGCTAGGCTCTTTGCCCACCCCACCTGCTCATTGGGACGAATGGGTTTTGTGCACGAATCCGACTCCCCAGGGCACAGTGCCAAAGTGGGCAGGCCGACGTGAGAGCTGGTCCAGTGCTTGCAAAAGCAGCAGTTAACACACAGCAGACCTCCCCCGGCCAATGGGGCTGGAGTTAGCCCCTTTCAGAATCAGCCTTGCTTAGATCGCGTTTTAATGAGTGCCAGGAAAACCATCCCCCAGCAGCCCTGTGCTCTGCTCCTTGCCTTTGTTAGTTTGTAGCTGAATGTGATTCAAATAGTGCAGCAGGGGCATTTGAGGGAGCTCTTTCCATTGGACCAAGGGGAGGCGGGACAGTCCAGCTGCAAGCCTTTTGTCAAGGCACATTCCTCACTTTGGCACTTCAAGTGTAGAAGGTGAGGGCCCCCAAGGATTCTAAATCTTAATAGTGGCCACTCCAGGCTTGTATTAAACTCCCAAGGTTATAGCTTCTCCCTGATCTTGGCCTGATAAATGCTGCCACCACCCAAGTGAAAAAAACTGCCTCTTGCAAACTCAGCTGGAAAGTTTTCCCTGAGATCCCTTGGCTTTTCCACCACTCCCTTAGGGAAGCCAAGAAAGAAGACAAACAAGTGGGAAACTCAGCTGTTGACACCAGATGACTGAAAAACATATGCGCAGATCTTTTAAGACACAAAAAAGTTTTTTTTAAAAAAGGTAAATGTTATTTAAAAAAATAAGAAAGGAAACATCTGGAAAATCAGCCTGTTGCTAGATTTTATAAAGCAACTGAAAAGGGGTTAAACACCAGGAATGGCTCCCTGGGGTTCAGATTAACATTACAAAAGAAACAAAAATACCTGAGCTTAGCACAGAGGAATCCACAAGCTGAAATAAACCTGATCGTGTCCCTCTAAACATTCCCTGTCTCATTGAATCCTTCTAGGCACGGAGATAATTTTTCTTATCTGGTTCAAACTTTACATAGCATTGCTTCTGCCCCTGATTTTTCAGCTCAGAGAGAACAACCTAGAGACAAAGAGGAAGCTTTCCCCCCCATTTTTAAAAAGTTCTAGCCTTCCCATTGGGTCTTTTGATCAGGTGCCCACTCCCTTACCTTTACCTGGGGGACTTTGTTAACCCTTTACAAGTAAAGCAAGCAGAGAACAGCCACCAAGAGGGACATTATAGCTAACGGGCTGGCTGGACGGCCATAAAGGGGAGCTATCTGCCCCCTCCCCCTTCATTTAGCACACACCTTTAAATGACTCCAGGAGCTAAATGGGATTTCTCTGGTATTTGTACAGCAGTAGCACCTAGAAGCTAGGCCCTAGATCAAGGTGCCATGGTGCTGGGTGCTCTAACAAAAATACATAGGAGGAGACAAGTCCCTCCCCTAAAGAGCTTATATTCAAAACAACCTTTGTAGAAGGAGGGGGCAAGGCCAAAGTGCCCCCTCCCTCTCTGTGGCTGTCTGCTCCGCCAGCTGCCCTCTCTTCTGGTGCCCACAGCAGCCTCGGGTGGGTGAAAGGTGTAACTGCAGCACCTCCCTGGCAGAATCTATTATCCTGCAGGGCGGGGGGGGGGGGGGATATTTCTGCAGGGGAATGAATTCTGCACTTATATTTCTTTTGTTAAATGTTTTTGGGGGGCATAGTCCCCTGGTTCCCCCGCTTCCAGCACTGGTGATGCAAGATAGGCAGAGGAGTCGTCCAAGTAAATGACTTGCCCAAGGTCAGCAGGACTCGCCTAACTCCCAGTCCCATGTCCTGTCTGCTAGACCATACTGCTTCTCTAGCTTGTAGTGCTCATGTCTCTGAGGACCGTGTGAACATGCAGGTGGCATCAGCTGAGTCTGCTGTAGAAGGCCTCTGTGTCCCCTTCCTGCCTGCCACGCGTCGTCTCTGCCCCACCCTGCCTGCCTCGCTCTTCCCTCCTGGCCAGTGTCATGGCTCTGTCCTTCCTGTCCCCAGGTACATCGCCATTTGCCATCCCATGCGCGCCCAGACCATGTGCACGGTCTCCCGGGCCAAGCGCATCATCGCCGTCGTGTGGCTCTGTACCTCCATCTACTGCCTGCTCTGGTTCTTCCTGGTCGACATCAATGTCAACAAGAGCCAGCAGCTGGAGTGTGGCTACAAGGTCTCCCGCAACCTCTACCTGCCCATCTACCTGCTCGACTTCGCCCTCTTCTTCGTCACCCCCTTGTTTGTGGCCACCCTGCTCTACGGGCTGATCGGGAGAATCCTCTTCACCAGCCCCATCCTCCACCAAGCTGACGCCACCTCTGAGCCCTGGAGAGAGAGGAGCGGGAAGGAGAACGGACTGGACACCCGGGGGAGCAAGCCCAGCAGCTGCTGCAGGACCAGAGGGGCCCTGTCCTCCCGGAAGCAGGTATGGAGATCTCCTCCGGCGGCTCTGTGCCCTGCGAGCGTAGCCAGGTTCACAGCAGGGCCTTCTGGCCCACACCTGGTAAATCCTGCCTGGGGAAAACCGGGCAGCATGCATGCAAAATGGAGGCTCTAGCAAACTGGGGGTGGGGTGGGAGATGGGTGGAGGGGGATAGGGCGGGGGTGGTGGGTCCCTGGAAAAGTGACCTGTGTGTCTTTATTTAAAGAAGGAAGCCGCTGCCCGGTCCGGCCAGGCCCAGATGGCTGGGAGGCCAGGCTCCATGTGATGGATGTGGCCGGCCACCCTGAGGGGCTAGTTGAGCACAGCAGCCACAGGAAGGGAACTGGTCTGGCTGGACTCGCGGGGGAAAGAGCAGCCCTCTGGAGGAGCCCAGCCCAAGGCCTCCCAGACCGGTGCCAGACTCTGCCCTACTTAAGCCTCAGGCATTGGCCTCAGGTGGGGCCCTGCATGGAGGGAATTTCCAAACTCCCAACGATGGGCCTTTGTCTGACAGCAGCATCCTAATGCTACCATGTCCCAGCCTCCCCCACTCCCCACACCCAGGAACTGGGAGGCAGGCTTGGGTATTAAGCCAGGGGGACATTACAGGCAGGTGGCCGAGTGTCAGACTGTCAGGGGACCAAAGGGGAAGATGGCAAGTGCTGAGATAAAGGAGGCTGGAGCGGCAACGTGGCATCCCCTGCTCTGGGGGACCGCAGGGTCCTAGTGCAGTGGTCCCCAAACTTTTTACCTCACGCTCCCCCTTAACTCTGTCCCACCTCTCCAGCCCCCCACCAAACTGGGCTGGGAGCGGGGCCATGGCTCGTGGCGGGGAGACGCAGACAGAGGTAAGGAGGTTGAGGCTGGGACCAGAGCTGGGGGTGTGGCCGGGAACGGAGCCCCAAATAGGAGCTGGCAGCTGGGGCCAGAGCCAGGAGCAGAGCTGTGTGGCACTCCCTCCCCCGTCGCTCATGAGAGGTCATTTAATCCTCAAGCATCTTCCGCTGGCCAGAGCCAGATCTCTGGCAGCTCCAGTTCTAAATGTTCCAAGCCACAGGGCTCCCACCCCTCCTCTGGGGAGAGGGCTCCATAGGAGATTTCATGTCACAAAGCTTCTGAATGTTTCTATCCTCCAGTCACACCTCAGACTCAGTGTAGCTTCCTGGGCCAGTCCCTAACTGGGTCTCCCTCCTGGGGGCTAGCACCCTTCAGAGATGCGCCCATGGCTGTTGCCTTCCCCACCTCCAGGAGTGATCGAGGGAGGCAGGTAATGGATTTTCCTTGCCTGTTCGGGCCCCTTTTCCAATGCCCAGAGCTGCACATTCAGGGGTTGATTTTTAAACGTGTAGTTGCCCAAGAAAGTTGGCTGCACATTTGCACGCCTGCTTTGCTGACACAATTGCACTGGCAGATCCAGTGTCTCCATGCACAAGAGGCTATGAGCATTTGCACGTGCAGTTATCTGATGCACAGGAGCTATGCCCCTAGTGTGCTTAAAAATCAAGTTCCAGGCTCCCAGGTGGCTTGGGAGGAACGAAAGCCCCACGAGCGGCTTTAGAAGCAACACTCCGGCTCTGGCGTTCATTTGCCAAACCCCTGTGTTTTGCACTGAGCCTGCTGCTTTTGTCCATGCCTGCATTGCTACGGAGACACAACCGGCCCCTGACAAGGACGGGCTGAGCCTCGACAGTTATTCTTCCTCAGCAATGACCAGCTCAGTCGAGCGCGGTTGACAAAGCAAAGGAGCGTGTGCTTTTTTAACCGGCAATGCTGCAAGCCCAGCCCAGTGACAGAGCATCCGGCTTCACCGTCAGCCAGAGATGCTGGAGTCACCCCACAGCTAGTGAGCGGCCACCACCAGATGAGGGAGGCTGGACTCCAGCTCACACCCTGTGCAGCTGTGACCAAAGTCTGCTTGTCAGTAGGAGAGGCAGGTTTCGATTCAGAGGGAGGGGGAAGTAGTGTCAGCTGCCCTGAGTGGTAGCGCCTGTGTCCGATGTCGGATCATAAGTCCCGCTTTAAAATCAGCTGGTGGTTCCAGGCTAGAGTCCTGAACCTGCCTGGAGGTCACCGAGCAGTCCTGGGTGCTCAGAATCAGATCTGACGTCCTCACCTACCAACTATTGGAAAGTGCTGGGGAACGCTGGAGTTTGCAAGGCCTCAGCAGACCCCAAAGGGCTCTTTCCCTACGGGCTACACAAAGTCAGCCCTGCTGGGTCTGTTCTCAGCATGGTCTTCCCCTGCCAGCTCTTGTCCCACAGCACATGCCCTGACATGGCAGGATACCCGGTGAGTGGGAAATCACCTCAGATGTTCTCACCTACCAATCACGTGGCTATGTCCAGGAGTCTCCACTGGGCAACGTCAATGAGCCAGAAACACAGGGGAGTCCTTCCTCCTGAGAACGTCCTGTGGGGAGGGACCGTCGCCACCTCAAGAGAAAACACAGATGTTCCACATAAGAAAAATGGTCCATCTAGCCCCGTGTCCTGTCTTCTGACAGTGGGCAATGCCACGTGCTTCAGACAGACTGAACTGAACAAGGCAACCGTCGTGTGATCCAGCCTGCGTCATCCAGCCCCCAGCTTCTGACAGTCGGGGGCTGGGGAGATGCAGAATATGGCGTTGCGTCCCTGCCCATCCTGGCTAATAGCCATTGATGGATTATCCTCCAGGAACTTATCCAGCTCTGTTTTGAGCCCCACATGTGGGCTCTGCTCTCTCTCCCTCCCCTGTGACACCACTCAGCATAAAACAAGCCGTCAAACCTGCTAATGGGAGACGCGCGTCTCTGATAATCTAACTGCGGCCGACAGGAAATTATTCGGGCCCACTGCAATGAATAGTGAGCGAGTGCAGGCCGCTGTGCCACAGGGATTTAATCATCCGCTCAGAGATGGGATTGTTTTTCTGGAGCCCATGAATAACATTAGGGCCATGGGGGATGTTGTGAGAAAGGGCTGAAAGAAGCCGGCTCCTCATGGACTTGTTCTAGGGAAACAGCTGATTGGAGGATTTTTACAAATCAGGACACAAAAGTGTGGGAGAGATGGAGGAGCCCAGGGCTGGGCTAGCAGGGGGCTGTGGGTCAGAACTGAGGGGCACAGGCAAAGCTGGGGTGGGGCAGGGCTGGGCTAGCAGAGGGCTACGGGTCAGGCCTGAGGGACACAGGCAGGAGTTGGTGGGGGTAGGAATGTAAGGGAGGGTGGTTTTCTGGGACTGGAATAATAGAGTGCTGCCGCTCAGGGGTGAAGGTGGGGACCCTGACCCACATCCTGCCCACACAGCAGCCTAGGCGATTAACCCTTCACCTCCCCAAACATTCCGTTTCCCAGGTGTTCAAAGCGGAGAAGAGAAGCCAAGGAAACAAGGGGCTGTGAGAAGCAGGGGCCCTGAGATTGCCATCGACTCTCGTGTGTTACCGGCTCTTGCTGGTTTGGCCTGGTCCTGTCTGCGCCAGGCAGTCAGGCTCTCAGCTGGGTCCCGCCCAGCCTATGCTTGGGGAAAGATGGATTTTCAGACCATAGTTCTACTCCATCCAGCCCTGAATGCAGGGTTAGAGGGCCACATCTGGGTGGGGAAATCGTATGCAGGGCCACGAATGTAGGGCTGAAGCAGGGGCTTGGGGTGTGGTTTGCAGGAAGGGGCTCAGGGCACAGGGTTGGGGAGCAGGAGGAGTGTGGCAGGGGGCTCAGGGCAGGGGGTTAGGGGGCTCAGGGCTGGAGTTTGGGGTTCAGGGGTGCAGCAGGGGATTGGGGTGCAGAAGGGATTCGGGGTGTGGGCTAGGGGGCTCAGGGCTGGGGTTTGGGGTTCAGGGGTGCAGCAGGGGATTGGGGTGCAGAAGGGATTTGGGGTGTGGTCTGTGGTCTGGCATCACTTACCTTGAGTGGCTCTGGGGTGCACAGCAGTGTGCAGCGGGGCTAAGGCAGGCTCCCTGCCTGCCCTGGCCCCGTGCTGCTCCCGGAAGTGGCCAGCATGTCCAGCAGTGGCTCCTGGGGGTGGAGTGGGGCAGGTGGCTGTGCTGTGTGCTGCCCTCACCTGTGGGTACCACCTTCAAAGCTCCCGTTGGCCGCAGTTCCCCGTTCCCAGCCAAAGGGAGCTGCGGGGGGGTGGGGGTGGCGGTTGCCTGCAGGGAGCCTGCCCTAGTCCCACTGCCTCAGTGCCTGCAGAGCTATCCTGGAAGTAGAATCTGGGGCTGTCTGGGAGCAAGCCACAGAAAAGCAACCTTCGCGTGGCCCTCCCTGCCTCGGGCTGATTTTAAGAGCTCATAGTGGCAAGAGACGCTTCAGCCAATCCACCCCCCAGCCCCAGCACCCCTGTCCGGTCCAGTGCCAGAGCTGCCTAGCCCAGAGACTGTGCTGCTCGGTCCCTAGCAACGGTGCTGGTGCAGGTCTGCTTCCTCATGCTGGGTGGGACGGCCCCCGCCCTATCCCCTTAGCCGAGCCCTGATTACAGCCCACTGACAGGGGGCTCTCTCCAAGATGCCTCCAGAGAGCTCCCGAGGATGCTCAGCGGGGGGCTGTCAGTCACCAGCGCTGGTTTAATTCCTCCCTGCTGTGCATCTGTGGGAGACCGGGGGAGGCAGCTTGCTCGGCCTGTCGGCTTCAGGCAGGACCCCCGCGCCTTGGCGTGGGGCCACTCAGGGATGCCTGCATGCCTGGCTGGGTTCCCACCTCGCAGCTCTGTAAAAGCAGACAGCAAGCCGGGTGCCCGAGCAGTCAGTACAAAGCCCGTGGCTCCGCTCTGGCAAATCCCCAGGCAGCACAAAGCCACCCCAGTCCTTCCCTGCCCTCACAGCTTTGAGCCAGCAGGTCCAACAGCCACGGGCCGGGGGGGGAGAGGGTGTGATGTGGCTCCCAGCCTGACCCTGGTGACTGTGACTACAGGGACCTGCCCAGACCGGGCTTCAGCTGCAGCGAGTCAACTGGGCTGGGGCTGCTGGCCCGCGGGCTTTGTGGTGAGATTGGGGGCTGGGAGTTGGTCTCCATGACAGGGGAATTATCCCCATGGCAACACTCTAGGGCACCAGGGACTCAGCTCGGCCTCCCTCCCCGTGTCCCCTCTGCAGGTCACCAAGATGCTGGCGGTGGTGGTGATCCTGTTCACCCTGCTCTGGATGCCCTACCGGACGCTGGTGCTGGTGAACTCCTTCATGGACAACCCCTTCCTGGACCCGTGGTTCGTCCTCTTCTGCCGGCTCTGCGTCTACGCCAACAGCGCCATCAACCCCGTCGTCTACAACCTCATGTCCCAGAAGTTTCGGGCTGCTTTCAAGCGTCTGTGCAAGTGCGGGGGGGAGCTGCCGCACCGCAGCCTCTACCTGGCCACGGCCAGCTACAGCCTCACGAGGGAGGCCCTGCCGCCCGCGCCCCCGCCCCAGGACCACAAGGAAGGCAAACAGCCCCCTGCAGCGAACGACACGGCTCTTCCCCAGAGGCAGCAGCCACCGCCGCAGAGCGAGGGAGACAAAGGGGAGGAACTGTACTTCACTGTGGTGTAGGCTTCCCCCCCAGCTCCATGGTACCCACATCTCCATATATAGATGCACCCCATGCACAGGGGAGGCGGGGTGGGGAGTGCTGGGCTCAAAATCCAGATCCATTTGGCATGGATATTCAGCACTGGCTCTCACAGAGCACACGTGAGTGAGGGAAAGTCCAGGGCAAACAGACTGAGGGGGCCAGCCCAGAGGCGATCCAGGGGGTTCAAACCAGTTCCCACTTTGTGCCCAGATCCTCTGATGTGGCTTGGCTCCCACCAGTGCAGGAGCCAAGGGGAGGGAGACAGTCCCAGGCAGGGATCCCAGATCCCGAAATAGACCGAGTGCCATTGCTTGTCTGAGCTCAGCAGTGGGGTTTGGGTTCCTGGTCCCAGCCTTGGAGGAAGTCCTGCTACTGTATGGGGGAAAAAAATCCATAAAACTCTGCAAAGAGCAAGCACAAACCAGCAGCAGTGCCCCAGAGGAGGGAGATGGGGAATTTCTGGTGTCTCTGGCGTGTAACAGGGAAACAAGGAGACACTCAATGAAACGGAAAGGTGGGAAATTCAAAAGGGATAAAAGGAAATCCCTTTTCTCATGGCGATTGTGGACCTCACTGCCACATGAAGTCACGGAGGTGAAGAACTTAAGGTTGAAAGAGACTGGATATGGATAACAGGAATATCAAGAGTTAGAGGTGTGATTGCTACATTTTGGAAGGGATTAAGCCAATCTCTAACTCCTGGGGTCAGAATGGGACCGAGTGTGCGTGTGGTGGTGATGTAGGGGTGATGCAGATTACTCTATATTAGCTACTATGGGGTTCCTACACCATCCTCCAAAGTATCTGGCTTTGGCCGCTGCCAGAGGAAGGATCCTGGACCAGATGGTCCTCAGGTCAGATCCAGTCTGGCAAATCCTGTGGACCACTGAACAGTTTAGCCTGTGTGCCCTTTTTATCAGGGAGGTGTTTCCACCTGGCTCAAATGAACCGGGCAAGAGGAGTGGCCATGCGAGGAAGATGCTGCGTGGGCAGGCAGAGCTGTCAGAATTGGTTTCTCAGCCTCTGTAGAGCGTCTTTGGTTGGATTCACTAATGGACAGAGGTCCCCGTCGCAAGGCAGCAAACAGCCCAGTGTCCTACCAGTCCGGGCTCTGCTCACCGGATAACGTGTGGCAGCCAACGTCAACGCCCCTGCAAGGCAGCTGCAGGTTTCACGAGGGCCTCATAAGAGAACATTGCACAGAAAAGAGAGGGGGGCTTTTGCTGACTATTTAACCCTTAGAACGCTGGCATTTTCCAGCTCAACGCATGCACTAGAGAATCATCTTCCCCATCTCCTAAATAACGGCAAAGCCTCCAAAAGGAGAAACTCTAGCAGGAGACCAAAGGCTGCCGACTTGGGCAGGGTTGGCTTGGTTTGGTGGCCTGTTTGTCCATCACTGGGGTTACCGACAGCTGCCGGCAGCACTGCACCCTCCCTCCTCGGAACGGCTCGTCAGCAACGGGCCATCTGACAGCGAGAACCGGGTGAGGCGAGGGCAGCGAATTCTGTGACTGGACTTTAAATAGTCCTGGGCCCGCGCGTGGGGAAGAAAGGGGAGCTAGACTAGATAGACTTTACCCCCACATACAGACTTACTGCCTGTCCTTTTGATCTGGTTTTACTAGACACGGGCTGCAGCCATGAATTTTGGGTCTGAATACAAAGATCATGAGTATTTGGATCCAGAGTTCTGGTTCAGTCCATTATTAACCGGGAGCCATTTGCAAAAATCGGGATCCAGCCCCCATCTCAAACCCCTGCACAATTGCTAGATGCTCTGGCCTTCATCCAGATTTAGTTCTGTCCACAGGATGGACCTACAAGCAGGATGTGATGTGCCCTCCAACTGCCAGAGCCCCTGCAGGGTGATTATGGAGCCCCGTCCTGCTACCCCCCAGGGGTGATGTTTGTATCCCCGTGAGTTTGTAGAGCTCAGCAGAAACCCAGAGAGCTGCTGTTTTAATTCATGCCTGGATTTGCAGCCCCTAAACCCCCGTGGCCCTGTGTATTTCAAGCCTTTGTGTAGATCGCTATTTGTGTTTCTGTTTTTCACCAGCTTGCTCGGCGCCCTGAGAAGCTAGTTGTAGGGTTGAGTATAACCCGAGACCTGGTCTGCACTTGCTAGTTGCACAGCCCAGTTTACAACTGCCTGCTTTGGGGCTTCCTCCCCTTCTCGCTGACCGGCAGAGAATTGCTCCACAGTGGGGCTGGGCCGGGTCTGCACAGCGAGCTGCTTTTCCATCCTGAGCTGGGCTCTGGCGAGAGGGGTGTACTGAAAAAAATACTACCACGGCTGCACTAGCTGGATGCGGGAAATGCTGGAAGGTGACTAGATGTTGGGTTTCAGGCCTAGCTGTGGCTCCAGGAAGCTAAGGAACCTGGGCAAAGCAAGCACAGAAGCAGATGGCCTTGGTCTCTGGTTGTAAAGTACTTGTAAAGTTCTCGGCCAATAAATCATTCATTCGGAAATTCTCTCCCTCTTGTTCATTATGTTGATGTTCCCGGCCCTGGAGCGAGGAGCAGGCCCCAGCACAGAGGGGTGTAGATCAGGGGGCTGGGTTGGGCCCATTATAGAGATGGACAAAACATCTGCAGTATTTGAGCTGCTTAGAGACTCCAACACCTCCCTCCCCGCCACAATCTCCATGGGGGTTAGCAGGCCCAGCTCCGAGCTGGGCAGGGCCTAGCGCTCCATACCCACTCTGGAGATGAACGAGAGAAGGAGAGATGCCTTTTGAACCTGCTTAGCTAGAGAGGCCAAAAGGACTGAAGGAAAGAGGGGAGTTTAGCAGCCTGAGCCAGCTTACTGGAGCCAGGAACAGCTTCTCCGCACGAGAGCTGGGGGCCGTTCAGTGCCATGGAAGGGTAACACGTTGAAGGAGGCTAGAAGGGAAATACTTTGTGCACAAGGCCTGTTTAGCCTACGGAACTCACTGCCACAAGGCTTCCTGGAAATCCAGAGGTTAGTGGGATTGGGGAAAAAAAAAAAAAAAAAAAAAAAAAAAAAAGGACAGGACACCAAGACCAGCCCAAGGGGCAATAGTAGATTTAGAACAAAGCGAGTGCGTGGGAAAGGAGCTAACCCTCCTGCATCAGGGCTTAAATCAGCCACTAGCTCTTTTGTGGGGGGTGGGGGTTGTCAGGCAAGTTATCCCACAATACCCACTATAGGGGATCTTGCCCCTCGCACTGAATTGAAGTATCAGGTACAGGCCACTGTCGGAGTCAGGGTCCTGGACTAGACTGAGCCACTCTGGCAGTTCCTTAGGAATTCTAGCCCTGGCTTTGACTCGGTTTCCCTCTCAGGGCCTAGGCAAGTCATGACTCATTTTTCTTGTGGCGTGACAGGGGTGCCAAGGCTCTTAGGAGGTGGCAGGTAACACAGTCCTGCCCCTGGCATCACCAGCCAGCCAGCAGCAGAGGCCAGGGAGCTCTGGCACCTAACAGAGCAGGAACTCCCAGTCCCTCGGGCAGCTGAATTTGTCTTGCTACTCCAAGGGCTGAGTTTTCATTTTCGCCTCTGCACTGTCACCCTTCCCTCCCCACACGAAAGCGGGCCCCGTTTCCCCATCACAAAACAGATCCCTGCAGTCACCCATGCGGCGGGGTCAGCTGGCTAGCGACACACCTACGACGACTTTGGAGTTCACGGCTCTGGCCCTGTCCTTCTCCCCGGGCTGCTCAGAACTTGCCAACGGCCGCCAAGAGAGAAATATGCCAGGGGGCAGCCCCTTCCCCCGGGTGACAGGCCACGTTTGCGGACACCAGCAAAATCAGGCACGGGCCCTGCGACCCGCTTACTCATCTGTGCCTCAAGGCAACCTTGGGGTGCGCATCTTTCACTCACGTCCCAGGGCTCTGCTCACAGGCCTTCCCTGGTTGGCAGGGTGAGTAGCCGAGCCAGACGCTCAGTCCTGCAGCTCCTCAGGGCAGGGCCTGGTGCTGCAGCTGCTCTGCCTCAGTTTCCCCCCCGCCCCACTATTTCAAGCCCACTCTGCAGCCCTCCAGCCTGGTCACTATGAATGTTGAAACCTGCCACTCACTTCTGGGGTGGCAGAGTCCAAACTCACAGCCCGCAAAACACAGGAGCCTTTATCCCGCCTGGGCTTAGTTCTCAGCCCCCCTGAGGCTGCCAATCCACTTGCCCTCTGGCGAGCTCGCCCCATCTTCTGGGCTTGACACTCACTCTGGGGGGGGGCATTTCTCCACACCACCCACCTGAGATGCAGAGCTATTATGCCAACTGTATAGATGGGAAAACCGAGGCACAGGTAGACTAACCTGAGGAATCTGTGGTAGAGCAAAGACTTGAACACAGGTCTCCTGGGTTCCAGGCGAGGGCTCTAACCATTAGGACATCTTTCCCACCTTGGAACAGACATAAGCAGATGGCAGAAGCCTTTGGCCCTGGTGGTTGAGGGGCTGTTGAATATATTAACTAGACCATGTCTAGGGGGACAGCGAACAGGATGCTCAGAAGGCAGGTTCAAGGTGATACTAGAGACTCCTGCCTGATGCTACTACCCAGGGAGGGGCCCTGCCCACCATCTCCTCCATCCACGCTCCCATCTCAAGTTTTCCGCCTCGCCTCTCTTCTCCGTGCACACGGTTGAGACAACCTCCCGCTTCCAAACCTGACAGGGGGCAGCTGAGGCGCCAGCGTCTTCGGCCTGAGCTTAAGCGAGCCGCAAAACGCCAGAGATTCCTGCTGAGTCCCTCGGCCCACAGCTGTCAGACACCGGCCAAGGCGAGGGAGAGGAACGTGAAAGGAAGATTAATGGAAGGGAGATGGGTGGAAGGGGAGAGGCCTGTGGAGTCTTAGCCATCGAGCAGAGCAGGCACCAGCTGCTGTTGGGAGTGGCAGACGATGGGGATGGCGGGGAGATGGGGGACGCCGGGGTAGGGGTGTGTTAAATGGTGCTGCATAGCCTGAAATAGTTAGTGAGCTCCGGGGGTGCCAGGCGTGGCACCAGGTCATAGCTCACTCTGCAGCCTGGCTGGGGGTAGCAGCAGGGACAAGTCCCCCTGCCCCGGGAGAAGCCAGCCCCTTCTATGGTTTTCCAGACCCCTGCACCGGGCCTGCGTGGTCAGCCAGAGGGAAGGGCGCCAGGGCAGGGCAGGACAGAATTTGGGGTGGCAGAAGGCAGAGGTGCCTGGGTACCCCAATGGCGCTGCTGCCTCCTGCAGTTACTCAGCAGCCCCAGCACTGACTCCTCAAGGGCCCAGTGGCGGGAGGTGTAACTTCCGCCTCTGTTTACTTCAGAGGACGCCCCCAGCCCCCAGTTACACTCTGCTGTCAGGCCGCCACTCGGCAGCTGGAGCACGAGCTAAATCAACATGAAAACCCCAGCTGCTGGCTGGCTGGCAGGGCCTCCCCGATGCCCCCTTGGTGGGAGGCTTCAGGCTGTGGAACGTCCCAGCCTGGCCCAGGCGGGATGCACCTGCCAGTCCACTCTGTGCACCAGGTACCTCCCAACGGCCTGTTCATCTCACTGGACAGCTGGGGCGAGGCAGCCGGTGGCGAGCCACTCACAGGTTCATCCCCTGCCTTGGTGGCCAGCCTCTTCCTGCAGGGGATGTCTGAGCCTCCCCCCGACCCCTGCCCCTTCTCGGGGGGCAAATCCAACCCGAGTCATCACCTGGCTTGCCCCAACTCCGGCTGGGTCACCCCAACCTCTCGCAGGAAGAGACACCCCCTCACAAGCATCGGGAGAGGGGAGAGAGAACACAGCAGGGGGGCTTAGTCCCAAGACAAGTCACTTGGCTCCAGAGCTAGGCCTAGGCCCCGTGGGGGCCATGCCAACGGGCCCCTCACACTGGACTATTCAGCCTGCAGAGGGTTTGTCAGACCTGCCAGAAAAGGTTTTGTTCCCTCCTCCAGTAGCCGAGTGCTGGGAGTAGGGGAAAAGCCCCCAGGAGTGGGTTTGGAGCTAGAGAAGGATTAGATAAGGCCCCGGGAGTTGCCCTGGTCTACACTGGAGTGGGGAAAATCAATGTACTTATCGTGGCAAGTCGATGGCTGCCGCTCCCTCAGCGACTCCGCCTGCGCCTCTCGCAGCGGGTGGAGTGCAGGCGTCGACAGAAGAGCACTCGAGGGGGCTGATCGCACAGCGTCAATCCCGCCATAGTGTAGACACACACAACGCGCAGCTTAGATGGTTTTTGGTCCTCAGTAGTGATCGGAGACAGCCTCACACCATGAAATTCGGAGCCCGATTCCGGGGCCCAAGTTCCGGGGTGTTTGACTCCGGTCCGTCCCTGACTTCTCCAGCAGGGGATTTCAGAGATGGGATAAAATACCAACCCTGCAGCAGCCGGAGCCTCCAGGAACTTGCCCCATGACTCTCCAAGGGCCTGCCCTTTGCATCTGGGTGGCAGAGGGATTTCCCCCTCCAAACCAGTGATCAGATACGAGCTGCCTTGTAACCTTCACCTTTGTTTAGTTAGCAAGAGGAGAGGGAGGTGGAGGAGGGACCTACAATAATACAGGGACAGTTGCCTGCCCTGACCCCGATCCTGCTGCCGCCGCCATCACTGCAGTTTGGGGGTGAAGGAGCAGGAGCCAGCTTGGGGGCCTAGTGCGGAGTGACCATGAGTCACGGGGTTGCCAGAGCAGAGAAATCCAGGATAGCCCTGGAGGGGTTGTCAAAGCCCGAGTTGAACTAATAGGTCAGTGTAATGGGCAGCAGTGGGGGAGAGGCCCTATACAGGTGACGACATCCTTGGTTATACCAGCTCCTGCCCGCTGCTGCTTTCCCCTCCCTCCTCGACTCCTTCCCCAAATAATCAAGTGGAATCGGAAAGAGGCCCCGGTTCCCTGTCCTCTCTCTTTGTAGCGAGTTCTAATTACGCTCGCTCTCCATCCTCTGGGAGCCGGAGCGCCCACTCCACCCCCCCCCCCGGGAGGGTCAACGCTCGCCTGCCGCCTCTCCCGGCTGCCAGGATCAAAGGCTGGCGTAGCAGCTGGGGCCATTAGCAGACCTGCGCTACCGGCAAGGAGCAGCTTCACAAGGAAAAGACAGAAATACCAGCTCTTGTTTTTTTAATTAGCAGAAACAGAACAGAGCACGCCGCCCTCATTAATACACAGTAATTGGCTGCGTCATTACATGTTTCAGGGGCGCTTCTGGAAACGAGGAACCTAACCCTAGAGGGGACTGACCGGTGCAGTCAAGTTAGAGATTTCATGGGGCAGGGGAATTCTGGTCCCGCCCCACAGCAGGGATTCTGCGGTGTAGTCCCTGCTCATCCCTTCCACTCCTGCAGTCTCCCCTCAAGTTCATACTCACAGCCCATCAGCGGGCACCGCCCGAAATCAAAATTCTCCAGGGACCCTCCTGTGCTCCACCATTCCGGAACAGGCTCCTTGCGCCCCAGGTCACAGCTCTGGCTAGTTCGGCCAAGTTGGTGCGGCGTTGTGGGCATGCAGTTGGAGCTGTGCTCCCGACCTCTCTCTTGGCATCCATATGGATTTCCTAGGGGACCGCGGCTTTCAAATGGTCACGTCAGGACCTCCCGGCTCTTCAGCCTATGGCACTTTGAACAAGTGCAAACACTTTGGGGGCCGGTGGTCGCCACCCCTCCTTTCCCTCCCAGAAATATGTGTGTGTGTGTACGGGGTACTAAGAGAGCAAGGCAAATCGCTACAATTTTATACAGCATTTGGTGGCTCGGGAGGGGCAGACTACCTGCCTCCAGTGACATTAAGCAAGGTGTGACCAAAGCCAAAGGAAGCCCCATTTACATGTGAATCAACATAGAGGGATGGGAAGGCCCCAGGCAGGGAAGAACAGCATGAGGTCAACCCCAGGTCTGGGGACAAATCAGTGAATTTGGGAAGATAGGAGGAGAGAGAAGAAGCCACGTCTCATCCATCATTGGACAGACAAGGGGCCAGAGCTCTCAGGGTGACCAGATGTCCTGATTTTATAGGGACAGTCCCAGTTTGTGGGTCTTTTCTCTTATATAGGTTTCTATTACCCCCCACCCCCATTTTTCACACTTGCTGTCTGTCACCCTAGTAGCTCTTGCAAGCCGAGGCAGGTGGGTCCTTCAACCCAGGGGGCCTGCAGTCTCCAAGACCTGAACGCAGGTGAGAAACCTGCTTAGGCAAAGATCTTCCAGCTAGGGAGACAAGGAAAACCAGCCCCTTGTGCTTCCATGAAAGGGCTTGACACAGAAAGTCAGCCAGGGCTGGGAAGAACCCTCCCTTGAAAAAAGGCTGTAGCATGCTGAGTTAAGTCTTAGCCCCTAGTCTAGAAAGTGTTTTTCACTTTTGTTTGCTGACTTGATTTCTGACTTTATCCCTGTGACGGTGCTGTTGCTGGTGGGACCCAACTGAGAGAGTGCCAAGTCAGGGCAAATTGCTTCCAATAGGGCAATTAGAGCCCAAAGCTGGGGTTTCTCCACCTCTAAGGAAAACCAAACCAGCCAAACAGAAAAGACTTTGGGTTCACCCCACCGGCTAGCCACAAGTCACATAAGCAATTCCCTAGACACTCCAGTTTCCCATTATCACCACCAGGAGCCACCTGTCCTGGGGACAAATGGTTATGAAAACCAGTACCCCAATAAAAGAAAATGGTTCTCCCCAATTCCAAAGAATCAGGCCCCAGACCCAGGTCAATATACAAATCAGATCTTACCCACAGATCATGCTGTTGCCAATCCTTTAGAATCTAAAATCTAAAGTTTTATTATACAAGGAAAAAGATATAGGTGAAAGTTAGGAATGGTTATAAGAAATCAATCACATGCAGTAATGGCAAAGTTCTTGGTTTAGGCTTGCATCAGTGGTAGAATAAACTGCAGGTTCAAATCAGTCACAACATGGTTGGGTCATTCAGTCTTTTGTTCCAAGCTTCTGTGTGTAACAAAGTCCCATCCAGAGGTAGGAGCAAGACTGAAGATTGGAAACTGAAGACCAGATGGAGGGGCTGCAACAGGTTTATTTATAGTTTTCCCCAGGTGCAAGAACCTCTTTGTTCCTGCTGTGAAAAGTCCAGCCCCATGGAGTTCTAGAGTCACATGGGCAGATCATATGACCATGCATGACTCAGGATTTCCAGGTGGCAGCCATTGCCCACCATCTACCTTGCACATCCTCTGCTAGACTTCTCATGTGGATTGGAGCATTCCAAGCTCCCAACAAGTTCATTGTGTAGCTGATAGTCCTTAATGGGCCATCAAGCAGGGTAAGCAAACCTAACACCAAGGGTTCTGGAATGTCCCCAACAGCATAGCACAATGTTTGGAAAGACTCATAGATTCATAACTTCACCTACAAAAAAGATACATACCAATGGCATAGTCATAATCAGCAGACCATAACCTGGTCATAGACACCTTATTTGACCCCCTTTACCTAATATTTGGTGCCACTACAGGACCTTGGTTGCACCAATGATTTATATGATTCCAGATAATTTCAGTAACGTGACAACTCCTTATGTTGGACCTCACTTAAAACCCCTCTCGGATTAATAAACTCATTCTACTGGATTCCAAATCAACCCAGAATGGAACCTGATTTAAAGGGCCTCATCATCTCGGGTTAAAGCAACAAACTGCTGAGCCTTTGTCTCTGTAAAAGGAGCAACAGCCCTTCTTATTCCTCCGAGTGCCCCAGGAGGGGGCTGGATTTTTCAGGGCAGATCGTTCTGGGGAAATTCAGGGCGGGGGATGCTTTGTGGTCACTTGGGTAGTAGTAACTAAGGCTGGCTGAGACAGGAGGGTGGGCATGGCTTGGTCAAACAGGAGCTAGAGTCGGAACTGCTGACCTAGGCCCAGATACTCACTGGATGCTTGTATGCTGGCTGAGTGTATCAGGTTACAGGATGAGCAGTGACCATCTCTCACTGGTCTGGAGTGCCCCCCAAAGCATTAGGGCTGATGATTCGAATACTGAAGCAAATCCTGCAGTCCTTCCACTCGGTCCTCCTCACACAGGTAGACATGAGCTGTGGACAGGCAGCCCCTCTGGTGATCAGAGGCACGCAAATCACAGGCCCCTTTGCTAAAGTCGGGCCTGAGCGTAACTAAGACCCATTATGGGACAAACCATGGCCCCTGCTTTGTCAGGGTGGGGTCCCCAGGTGCTGAACCTGATGTGTGGGTATGAGAAGGGGCAGGGAGGGGGCCACAAGAACCAGAAATGATTATGAAACTGACCAGCCTATTTGCCCCACTTGCGTGAAGGGCAAGAGTATTGGGACCAAAAAGCCAAATTAGATTTTTAAAACCTTTCCTGTCTGATCCTTTGAGGCGTATCAGCATTACTGCAGCGTGTGGGATTCTTTTAATTTAAGCTTCCTCCTGTCCTTTGGAGCCATATATCAATGCTAAATAAAAATTTAAATGACATCTGGTAGATGAGCCGACATTTACAAGAGAAAAACAACTGATGTATGGGCTTTCTGGCAGAGGTTGATGCTCTCCCCCTGCCCACCTCGGAGAACGCACAATCGCTGCCTGGCTCCTTAGCTGGTCTCCATTATTGTGGTGCCCCCAGGGGTTGTAACTGCAGCTAACCTGGCATTTTGGATTAGCCACCTGTACGGGGAAGTGTCAAAGAAGGAGATCAGGGAAAACTGGCTGCCTGGCCTTGAAAACAGAGCTTATAAGTGACATGGAACAATGCTAACAAGGATGCTAGCCACCTTTCTGGGACACACACATGCTCCAAACACCCCTGAACCATAGGAAACGTCCGAGCCAGTTCCAAGTGTGACAGCCACCCTTCTCTCTGGGATGAGCACTGACCCAAACCCCTAGACAGCACAGGCTGGGCTTGGCTACATGGTCCATCTCCAAAGTAGGCACTGCCCCATCCCTCCCCCTCATTCCTTCAGCCCACAGGTGGGAGAGCCACCTGGCTTTAGTCACCGCTAAGGAACCTGGGGGTGACTTGACTAAAGACTCCTCTGAACATCTGAGACATGCTGCAGTAACATGTGGGTCACCTCCCAGGCCCCCTGCTCCCGAGCGGAATAATGGCTCCTGGTAGAGAGAGGATCCTCCTCACAGCTGGAGTATTTGGGACTGAGACAGTCGGGGACCCCAAATATCTTTAAAAATCTGGTCCCAGGCACGGTGGAGGCCCGTCTGCCTTGGAGCACTAAGTCTTGGAACAATGTCCCCACACTCTTGGGACACCCCAATCTACCATTCCACCACCTCTGCCATACCTCAGGCAGGTGATGCTGTAATCCCCTGCGCGTTCCAGACCCTCTCCACCCCAGTTTTGTGCTGGTTCTATAGGAGCTAAGGAGAACGGCACAGCAGACATCTGTGAAGGTTTCATTCCAGTGACTCCTCAGCCCATTTAATTGTCTCAGCCAGTGTGCAATTTCTCCCTTCACAGAGGCACGAGGGGAGATTAAATTATGGCTGAAGAAAACAACTCAGTAAACACTGGGAGAAGCCAGAATTCACTGATTTATGCCACCCTCGGATCAGAATAAAATGAGGATGGATTCTCCCATTTAGCGCAATTTTCCATTCCGCATTCACAGAGATCCTCCTTTAATTGGACGTTTATAAAGCTATTTCATCTTGGTTACTGTAGCTGACGTGATTTGTGTCCACAAAACACTCAGCGAGCCCTTTTTTTGTTTTGTTTTTTTTAAAAAAAAGATGGAATAATGAGTATCATCTGAAACAATACCCATCAAAATCCCTTTCTGCAGCGGATTGTGGGCAGGAGCTGGAGAATGTCTTTTAAGCATCCCTAGGAAAGCTCAAACACACTTGGATTCCTAAGGCACCGGGGGGAGCAGTACTTCTTGCTGGGACTCAGAAGAGAGAATGGGAAGCAATAACATGGCTGCATTGTTCCTCCTGTTGTCAGGGAAGCTGGGATCCACCAGGGAAAGGCCTAGACATTACCACAGCCCTTTAATTGCCCCAGGCTGAGGAAAACTCTGCTGGGGAATAATCAGTGCAACAGCAGAGGAGTTTATCCCCTCAGCTCTCATAGAAGTAAGGGTCAGAAAGGATCGTACTGAAGATGGAATTGTCTCTCAATCCTTCTGCTACCTGGAATCAGCAGCAACAAGGGCCCGGTTCAGTGCTTAAAGGTTCCTTTTAACAGAAAATATAAGTGGGCCTAGCCTCTACCCAGTAATCTGGGAAAATTGGGGTGCGGGAAGGTGCGGTGCCTCTAACAGGTAATACTTCCCCAGGCAAAGCGTTGAATCTGGGTATAAAAACTTTGATTAAGCAGGAAAGGGAACCCAGAATTCATGTGACCACAACCATGTGACTATGAGCAAACCCAACCCCACAGTGTGTTGGGCAGCATCCTTTGCCTCAGTTTCTTACCTTGTGGTGGGAAGTCCAATGAACATATGTCCCTTTAACATTCCCCATCTCCCTTCACGGTACCTCACTCACAGGTGGCTGTCTTTTGCTAGTGAAGACCCAGAGCTCAGACATGCATTCATGGGGTTCACCTCTCCCCTGGGAAGGGGCATCAAGCCATGTCTCTGAAGCTGGCTCATACCTACTGTTGTCTCTGCTACCACCACTGGCCATTGCTGCTCCTGTGACATTATGTTCTGAGGTTCTGCCACTGACCCCAGTCCTCGGTGATTTCAGCCTCACAGCTAGTGCAGTCTATTAGCTTCCTCTGTCCTCACACAATGTCTAACACTTAGGCCTCACACCTACGCAGCAGTCACATCAGCTCTAGGGATCGCCACCTGGAAACACAGACACTCAACTGAGCCTAATCAGCTCCATCATTAAATACTGGAACGGGGGGGGGGGCAGGGATCAGGCAGCAGCAAGGATTCTTAAGATGGGATCCACCCCTGTAGGCACTGGCATCCTTACTCATTGCTTAGCAAGTGAGGTTCAGGTTAGGGTGACCCCCTCACTCAGGGGATGCCAAGCAGAGTTCTGTTGCCCTTTACTCATACAATGAGGAGAGCATGTCATAGACCCCTGCACTGAAATACTTGAGTGATTGATAACCCACAACCAGCCAAAATTCACCATTTTGGCAAAGCAGCAGCTCCATCCTCTGGGCACGTAGGCAGAGTAGGCGTGTCTATGCAAACATGCTCTCCTCCTGAAGTCTTTCCCCCCCAGCTCACCACTAGATGTCAGAGGAGAGCTCATTCAGACCTTGCTTACAGAGTTCAGAGCTGGCTCAAAATTCAAACTTCCCCAGCATGGGCCAGAACCACAGTTTAAATCTGGGACACTCTTCTCTACATAGGAGGTTTAAATACCCAGAATTCGTGTGGACACACTGGTACCTGGGTTAAAGAGATCTTTAGTCTCCTGCCAGCGAGAAGCAAAAGGGAGCAGCTACAGTCTGCCTGGCTAGCTAGGGAACACCTGGTCAAAAAGGCACCCCGGTGGTTCTCATCAGCACTGCTGACTAGGCCATTAAAAGTCTGGTTGGCAACACAGCTGGGCTAGCAGGTTTCCTGCCTGGCTCTGTGCAGCTCCCGGGAAGTACCCAGCATGTCCAATTCCTAGGTGGAGGAGTGGCCGGGGGGCTCCCTGTGCGGACGCCGCCTCGAGCGCTGGCGGCACAGTAGCACCCAGTGGCTGGGAACGGCAGCCAATGGGAGCTGTGGGGGTGGTGCCTGCAGGCAGGGGCGGCACACGGAGACCTCCTGGCTGTCCCTGCTCCTAGGAGCCTGAGGGACATGTCACTGCTTCCCAGGAGCCCCCTGAGGACAGCATCACCTGGAGCCCACACCCAAACCCCCTCCTGTGCCCCAACCTCCTGCCCCAGCTCGGAACCCCCTCCCATACCCCAAACCCCTCGGCTGCAGCCCAGAGCCCCCTCCTGCACCCCGACCCCTCATCCCTGGCCTCATTCTAGAACCCACACCCCCAGCCCAGAGCCCAAATGCCCTCCCACACCCCAACCCTCTGGCTCAGCTCAGAGTCCTCCTCCCACACTCCGAACTTCTCGGCCACGGCCCGGAGCCTCCTCCTGCACCCCAACCCTCATCCCTGGCCCCACCCCACTCCCCTCCTGCACCCTAACCCCCTCTCCCAGCCCAGTGAAAATGAGTGAGAGAGCGCAGAGGGTGGGGCATCAGGGAAGGGGCTGGGGGGGCGGGGGTTGGTTTTCTGTAGTTAGAAAGTTAGCAGCCCTGAGGCCATAACATGCCAAATCGAGCGCCAGAGACAAGAGGGCTTAATTTCATCTTTATGCAGGTTAATCTCACGGCTCTCGTCACATCCAAGTGGGCAGTGCCCCAACACCTCCTGCTCCAAATGAAACACCCAGCGAGCTCCTGTTCAAATCGACTCACTAAGCCACTGGGCTGAATTAAGGTTTATCTCCCCCTCCCCCACTTGGCATGAGGTCTTTGAAGGAAAGATTCAGCTTCCAGGGGGAAGGAGGTAATTGGCAGCACAGCTTGGAGTTATGAATCTTCCTGTGCAGATCCGGGCCCTATCGCTCCCTTCATCTCTGGAGATGATTCCGCCCTTCTCCGAGAGCGACTTCGCGGGGCTGCACAACTCTCCTCTCCGAGCCTTTGTGCTGCCTCCTTTCAGTCAGTGGCCACGTTCAAGCTTTTCACATGAATTCAGATCAAGGGCTTAAGAAAAATGATGAGGGTTTAGCGACCATTCCCAGTGCGGTTTCTCATTTCCAGTTGCAGGCTGGATCGGTCATACCGCAGGAGGCTGGTGCTAGCGAGGATTGTGATGACAAAGGGTTTGTATTACAATGGACCCCGAGGACCCTCCTGTCCCTCCCCACCACTTCTGCCTCCCCTTCAGGATCCGAGCTACATTGTGCTCCATGCTGCACAAACATGGGATGACAAAGGTGTGGCTCTTGCCCACAAGAGCTTAGGCTAAGACAGACATGACAGAAAGTTTGCACAAGAGGTGGATTTACCTGGTACATAGCTCTGGTGCAGGGTCCTGATCCCAGGGCTGAATTTCACCCAAAGGGATAGGCCTGAACCAGCATCCCTGATCCAGGCCTCTCCAAGCACCAGGGGACTTGAAATCTAAACACTGCCCTGAGCTCTGCTCCCACTCCCACCACCACCCCAGCTCTGGATTTCCCCCCGGACTAAGTGTGTGGGTGCGAAAGAAATGCTTCCCAGGGGCACCCAATGTTAGGAGGCACCTCACCACCACCACCTGCCCTTAGCGTGAAGAAATCTTGTCTGGGCCTGGTGCGGATCAACTTCCTGAAACCCCCAGCCTCTGGCCGCACGCACCCTGCCCTCCACAGGCCTCGCTCTATCTGTACAGCTAGAACTAGGCACATACAAACCCCCCCAAAGTCCTCCGAGCGTTCCCCGGAGCCTCCGCTGGACTCCCAGAATCACCCAGACTAGCGCAGTAGCCAGACCTTGGAACGCAGCACTGCCCAACACACAGCGTTTGGATACGGCGCCAGTGAAAACAAGAGAGCGGAGGGATAGCGAGCACCTACGTTGGACACAAAACCGTACCCTGCTTTGTTGGGCCTCGCCTTCACTAGCTGGTCACCAAAGGAGCCTCTCGCCCAAAGTTCTCGCTGGCATTTTCAAATCGGGCCCTTTTCAGGAAGCGAAGTCACTGTCCAGCTGCTCGCGAGGAGAAGGATGCCAAGGTGCCCTCTTTGCCCTGCAAATATACCAGCGCAACCCTTTGAAGTGCACCCCAAGAGAGTCCACCAGTCTTGACCTTCTGCTAGTGTCTCTAAAATGGGGCTAACACTGCTGACCAAAGCATTGCCAGCTACCCATTAAAAGCCGGGCATGATTCTTCCCCCTGTAGAACCCCTTCCAAATCCTCACCACGTCTCTTGGGAGTGCCCTCGCCTTTGGTTGTTCCAGAGAACCCAGCCTGTGTTTCCTGCTGAGCCCAGTGCAGGCTGGGACAGGGTGTTGTGAAGTCAGCCCAGGCCGTGTGGATGGCCCTGAGTGCAAACACCCTCAGAGCTCAGGGTTCTTGGTAGCCCCAGTGCCTTGGATGGAAGGAGCCCCTGCCACATTGCACTTGGGCACCGCTGAAAGCTTTCTGATTGCCTCACCCCCGCGGAGGCCAACCACTGACTGTTTGCCAGACCCGCTGGAGAGGGAGACAGCCGTTGACTTGCTAGCTGCAGCTTTCTCCCTCCATTTTTGCCCAAACGCCATCTCACCGCAGCGACCGCTGGTGTGATCCCAGACAGGTGTCTGGTGTCGCCCGGCTGGTGCCAGAGAATGCACAGATCCCAGGCTTCTGTCACTGGCAATGAGTGGGCCTGCAGCCCCGTAGCTTTCTGACCCACACAGCAAGTTGCTCAAGGCCCTGCTGTCCTGGCCGCAAGTCACCCTGGCCTGGTGTCTCCAAAGCTACGTAGCTTTCAGCAGAGAAGCTGGTGCTGCCCCCCCGCCCTCAGTTCTTGGGCCACGTTTTGCATGTCCTGCCACAGCAGGACAAAGCTGGCTTATCTCCTGCGGGGCGTGAGGCAGCTCTAACTCCACGTGCTGCCCCGTAAACCCTCAAGCAGCTGCCCCAGGCACATTTCCTGTGCCTGCTGCTCTGGCGGCCAGGGCTAATAACCTCATGCTCTTCCCAGCACAGGATCTGAGCGCGCTTCCCTGGCACAATTCCATTCCTCCTCAGCACAGCCTGGGCAGTAGGGAACTCTCATTTCCCCCATTTCACAGATGGGCGAACGGAGGCCTGGGGGAGGGGACTTGACTCAAGCAGCCAGGAAGAGGACAGAGCGACCATGGATTTAACCTGATCGGTGACAAGACGCAGAGCCCAAAGCTTTCCAACCAGCGGTAATTTTCCCAAATAAAATCAGACATCTGGCAATCGTGACTGAATAGCTCTAGTCCCATCACGTTTCTCGCTGCCTCCTGTCTAGGGAACACTCTCCAGTTAGTCCCAGGGTTACAGTCCACGCAGATCTTCCAGCGGCCTTCTAAGGGGAACAGCTGGCAAAACAAAACTGGCTTTAAGACTGAGCTTGAGAAGTTTAGGGAGGGAATAGTGGGACGGAATAGCCTACAATGGCATGCAGGCGACTGCCAGTAACAAAAATTCCCAATGGCCACTGCTGGGCCACTAGATGTGAAGGCCTCTCAGTTACTATGGAGAATTCTTGCCCGGGTGTCTGCCTGGTGGGTCTTGCCCACAGACGCAGGGTCTAGCTGATCACCACATTTGGGGTCAGGAAGGAATTCCCCCTGGGTCAGATTGGCAGACCCCCTGGGTTTTGGGGGTTTTTTTTTTTGCCTTCCTCTGCAGTGCAGGACAGGAATCACTTGCGGGTTTAAACTAGTGTAAATGGCGAGTTCTCTGTCACTTGAAGTCTTTAAACCATGTTTTGAGGACGTCAGTAATTCAGCCAGAGGTCAGGGGTCTATTACAGGAGTGGGTGGGTGAAGTTCTGTGGCCTGCGATGTGCAAGAGGTCAGACCAGATGATCAGGATGGTCCCTTCTGGCCTTAAAGTCAGAGTCTAGAAATCTGGTGTCCCCTCATTTTACTGATGAAAGTTATTTATGAACAGCAGTAACCATGGAACTACCTGGAGAGTGAGCATGTGTGCTGCTTACATGGACCCCACAGGATTTTAACGGTTCAGCTTGACT
This sequence comes from Dermatemys mawii, assembly GCA_007922305.1. Lineage (NCBI taxonomy): Eukaryota > Metazoa > Chordata > Testudines > Dermatemydidae > Dermatemys > Dermatemys mawii. The sequence continues at coordinate 31,913,851 of ML677343.1, read as the reverse complement.
GATTTTCACATCTCTCATTCTGGGTCTTGGTCACACTGTGTCCCTTGGCAGGCCCAGTGTTCTCCTATAGAACCGTTTCCTAAAGGCCTTGACTTTGCAGAGCCCGTGAGCAAGTGCTTAACTTCAAGCAGGTGCTGAAGCCCCATTGAAATCAATAGCAGCCTAAGGTCTCATTCCACCAACCTTCCCAAAGGGGGATGGGAACACCCCTGAGGACTTTAAAACTCTTCATCAAGTCCTTTCCCCTCCATGCCTCAGTTTCCGCCCCCCCCCCCCCAATCTGAGAAACAGGGCTAATGGAATTTGCCAACCTCCCAAGACATCATGAGGATGAACAGGTCCTGTGTCAGGGAGGACTTCTCATGGTCCATTCCAGCCTGATATTTCTCTGATTTTCAGTAGGTTCATGGCAAAATTCACCCCTCCCCCTCGCCAGCCCTCAGGAACAGCCCGCACTAGGTAAATGTTAAGCCTGACATTGACAGTCTCCAGCCCAATGGATTTCCCGGCTGTCCAGGCTGAGCGAAGGGCCATCATAAGGGTTTTTGATAAGCAAACTGTACTGCAGGAACGGGCAGCCCTGGCGCTCCCCCCGCGCCCAGCTATTAATTGCATAGCAACAATTTAGTCGCCAGGGAATTCTTGAGAGCTTTGCAGCCCTTTAGAGAGTCTCTACCTGAAGGGACGCACTCCTCGGTCCTTACCAGCAATTTCATCAGGTCAAGTGCTCTAGTGGGTCACCGAACCAGCCCCCAGCTGGTCTAAACTAGTTCAGAATTGATTTGTAATGGACAAGGCCGAGACCAGACAGCAGAAACGCTCAAATAATCAGCCACCTGCTCCCCCGTGGGTGTGGGGCTCTTCTGAAAATCCACCTTGCCCAGCCTTCCACAAAAGGTCAGAGGCCAAAGCCAGGACCTGGACTCCTAAGGCCCAGTTCTGGGGACAAACCCCATTCATTCATTCTACTGTCAATCCAGGAACTACCACAGACACAGGGAAGAGAACTCTTCATCCCCAGAAAAGTACCTACAAATGCAGAAGAAGCTGCCATCTCGCTATAGCAATACCAGCCCCCCCGGCTACGCTCTCTCTCACTTTGTGTGGTAGCAGCCGGTACCGCCCAGCCTCTTGGTTCCTGCGGGTCATTCTGGGGAAAGATGCTGCCGGTTCTTGGAATTTTATGGCACACTGTATAAAAAATGGAATTGGTTTCGGAGGATGATGCAGGGCTGTTTGCTGCAATTAGCACAGTGTGCAGCTCTGCTCAGAGAAGAGACAAACAGCCAGCATTGGGGGGAGCATCTCTTGGCAAGGCCATATTGCAGACAGTTTACACTTAAGAGATTCCTCCTGCTGCCCCCCCCAACTCCCCACCTTGCAAACACGGGCAGGGGCAGTTCTTGGAGTTTTATGTTAACCCCCCCAGCACCTGTAACTGAGCTATTTTAAAAGAAAACTGAGATTCTTGCAAAGAAAAAGGAAGTTTCCAGCATTCCCGATGGAGAAAGGCTTGAAAACGTGATCCGGGTGCATTCGACATTCTCAAACAAATCAGAAATCAAAGAAAAGGAACTCCCCAGGGTTGGTCTTAAATCAGAGATTTTTCTGCTTCACTTGTGAATGTTGCAAAACTCCCCCTGCTACCTGTGAGCCAAACTGGGTAAGGACAGGTATTCCACCGGGTAAAGTGCTCATGCTCTCAGCCTAACTGGCTTCTTTTAGGTGAAGGGAAAGACGAACAAACAGAAAAATCTCCATGAGAGTCTGCCACTTGGGAAGTTCCTCCTTCCTGAATTGCCCTCACAGCTTGGGGCCGCAAGCTTCCTCCAGGCCAAAAGGTGGACCATACAGGAAAGAGAATCACAGCTAGATGCAACACCAGGGCAGAGGAGAGAGAAGCCCGAAGCGGCAGGGGAGCAAGCGGAAAGGGGCTGGAGAAGGAATAGCCGAGTCCCAGCAGTTGGCAAAGAGCAGCGTTTTGCCTGTTGCTTTGTGATGCGGCTGGAGGGAATTGGGGAGACCTGGGAGTAGCAAGGAGGGGCTCACTACAGTGCAGGCCATGTTTCAGCTGAGGGGAGAGGGCGGAAGGGGTGGGTCTTGGGTACATAGAGAGGGAAGTGGCTGGCTTTGGCCAGAGCCACCATGCACGTGAACAGAAATTTGCTGGCTGAATCATTCATGATGTCACAGGGGGTGGGGGAGTCCCGTTCCCACCCCCCCCCCCC